>JAODKM010000025.1:10140834-10158606 GCA_026780845.1 Petrocephalus sullivani
TGACCAATTTTCAGTAATTCGGACCAGCACCGATTTCACCTCTGCTGGGATGTTACACCTCTGCTGGGATGTTACACCTCTGCTGGGATGTTACATTCCCTTGTGTCCTTAGTAGTGCACATTGCCTTGTTGCATGACTCAGCTGTACTTCATCTCTTGGATATGAAATCTCCTGGGCAGGAGATAATAATAATAATAGCCAGGCAATTTTCGGTGAAGAACAAAGTTCATGGCTAAATAACGTTCAGGTCATAAAGCAGTAAAGCACCTCATATGATACTTTCATTTATATGCGAACAGACACATAAGACATTTCCACACATTTCTTTTTGATTCCCTAAGAGAAACACACATATACAGGAGCGAGCAAAGCCTGGGGTCTGACATTTTCTGGAAACCCTAGGTCAGTTTTAAGGGCTAGGGTTAGGTAAGGGTAGGACAGTGAAATGAGTACTCTACCAGGCACAGGCTTCCAACCAACAACCTGCCAGACATATCAAAAGATTGCTAACCAACGGGGGCTCACATCGTTCCAGTAACCTATATCGCATGCTATACCAGCAGGTTCTTAGTATGGAATGTAATGTTTGGCTAATTTCTCTGTAGAACAATATTTAACATCTCTGAGGGTTAGGGTTTTTTTTATTTTTAATTTCAAACTTAAGGTAGGCGTTCATTTTCGTTATACTTGTTACCACCTTGCCGTCCTTCATGTTTTCTATTTCTGGTCCGTTTTGGCTACTGGAGTCATAAACACTGCCCTCAGTAATCTGTGAAAAATGCTGTACCCCCCCCCCCCCCCCAATAAGATAATAGCTTTGATGTTTTTCCCCCGTTGAAGTAATACAGAATTTGACTTTGTTGTGGTGTACTACAGGAACCATTCTGATTACTGACCAATGCTGGTTGAATTTCTTGAGAAGGACCAAAATCAACCATTATTTGCTACCATGTGGCTGACCTTAATGTATATCCATCCATTTTCTGTACCGCTTAATCCATTTCGGGTCGTGCTGAAGCTGGAGCCAAACCCAGCTAGCTACGGGCACAAGGCAGGCTACACCTGCCTATAAAGTATACAGTTTCTATTTATTTATGCTACATACCTATTTGAAAATGTAGTCTCGAGTTACATAGGTTTCTTTTCTAACATTTCAATAGTACATCATTCTTACCTGGTGCACTATATGTTGAGTTAAATGAATGTTTTTTGATTAAATGACAGGGAGAGTAATCACACTAAATGGCACAGTGCTCTGGAAGCAGTATTAGATTCAATATGTTATTATACCATTATCTATTTATCACAATGTCTGTATTTTTCTCTAGAAACTCACAAAACAACTTAGTTGTTTTGAAGCTCCAGTAAAGTTGTGGGCAACAAGAAAACATTTTAAAGTTTTGTTTTCAAACACCCCTCATTAACTGTTGAGACAATAATGAGAATAGGAGAACTTTATCTTGAAATGTAAGGTTTGTTTTAATTCCATGGATTAGTGTACGTTGGTGATTGGTTTAAATCCAACAAATTTGCTGTACATCATATTATTACAAATGGGAGAAAAAAATGTATACAGTATTTTTAGAGTTTTGTTGCTGGAAATAAAAATAAAATTAAATAGCATTTTTAAAACAAAAACAGATACCTTTATTTGTTTGCTTGTGTTTATCTATCTCATATAACCAGTATAATCAGTCATATTACCCACCTTTGCAGTTGCCCATTAGCTATTTCAAATTTCAAATTGCCGGTAATGTTTGAAAGTGTGTAGAAACTTCCAAGGTTATGGTTTTCAAAAGGGGGAGGGAGGCTGCAGCAGTTCAACCTTAAAAAGGTGCTTATCTTTAAACAGTGGGTGGGGCCGGCTGTACTCCTCTGCTAAGCCTCCTCTTCTCTTGGCTGAGAGCTCTTGTGCACTGTTAAAGAATTGGCACGCCGACGCAGGTCAAGTGCATGATGGGTCTGGAACCTTATGTCAACTGCTCCACTGTAAACGCTGATTTAGGAACTCGGGCAGACTTTTAAACATGACAGGGGCCATCATAAAAACACATCGCCGAGAACTACCAGCCCCTAAATTGGCAATCAGCTGATCGGTCGTCAGCGGCCCCCAGCAGAGTTTTATTGACATGATAAATTCACAAGGCGAGAATTTTATTATTATTTTTTTTTTCTGCAGAATACTGCAGCCTACATGTCCTTGTGCGACAGCATGCTGTTATATTGAAGAATTGTTTTGTGATGGGATTTGCACCATGCCGTTCTGTGTGCCTGAATTGATACCAGAAAATACAAAGGTACAAATAAAATGATAAATTGGACTCTAGCTTTATGGCTATGTGTTGTTTACTTACTTCCCTTTGAATGGATACCTATAATGTACTGATTTTGTTTTACTGGAGATTATGTGCACTGTACTGTAAATGCTATGAGCACTTTGAGGGTGTGGATAAAATAAGCGAAAAGATGTTCAATATAGCGTACCGTAGTATGTGCTCGTAATAGATTTTATTAAAGAGTGAGAATGTTAAAAATGACAGTACTGAAAATTCCTTCGCCTTATTCATACATATAAAACGTTTTTTTTTTTTGTGCTGAGAATTTGAAGCTTGGTTTTGAGCATGCCCTTTTGAAGACTATCTATGCACAGCATCATTTTTAATTAGCATATTTACCTGACAACGGCCAAGTGTACGTGGCAGATATTGCAGTACGAGTCCTCTATGACAGGGCCATTAAGCTGATGGAAGTGCGGTACCCAGGCAAGTGAAGACAGGAGCTTTTTGTTAACAAAGCACGGAGCAGGGCAGATCTGGATAGTTTAAATAAGCATGCTTTTGCTCTCACCGGAAAAAAACAAATTGACACGGATAGCATTTGGCCTCAGAGAAGAAGGTGGGAAACTGCTTTCCTGCTCTTTTCTGGGCTTCATTTTAGTCAGGAAACTTGAGTGATGAAGCAGTTTTATAGCTCTTTGCCATATGTTAATTCAAACCTGAGTGGCACTGACCTTGCCCTGGGGTTTCACTGCCTGCCAGAAGAACAATTTGAAACTGGAAAATTTCCTTGGCAGGAGATAGCACCTAATATATGGGCGAATGGTAGCATCTAATAAACTGGATGAGCACTGTAAAAATCTGGCTTACACCAGCTGTGGTACTGCAAGGTCTATCATCATATAATGCTGTTAGAATAATCCTTAATTGGGCATAGAATTGAGTACCAATGCAATCCATTAATAATAAGAACAACCCATTAATGAATAATAAACCAACCATTAGTGGCTGCGATTGTCGCCTATCCTTAGCGTTCCAATTTAAAATTAAGAGGATTCGTCCACTTTAAAATTAGATTTGTATGAATTACATATAAACACGCACACATTTCCCCTGTCAGTTTTTCTGTTGTAAACGCATAGTTGTCAGCAAATGTTTTAATACATCTAATACAATTGCAACCTGCTGTATATAGCTACATGTGTACAACAGCAATGTAGTAAATTATATATCAAAAACTTGTTCGTGTTCAGTGGTAAAAGTGTTTATGTGTAATATGTAATAGGCATTGCTCATGGGGGAGTGGTACACAGCCCACCCTATATTCAAAACAGTGGTATTTGTCCCATCCAATGTTTTCCAGGATTGTGCTTTGAAATATATGAATAAACTTGTTCACATTTAGCCTACTGACCAAGTGGAAAATGCATATAGCCGATGATACGGCGGTATACATACAAGGTCATACTGTGTAATGTGAGGGGATGGTTTTGAATCAGTCGCTTAATGGATCTGTCTCTGTTCCCCTCAATATTGAAAACATAACCCCCTTGATAATATATAATATATATGTGTGTGTTTGTGTATATATAAACAGCTCTGAAAAAAAATTAAGAGATCAAAGCACACTTTTTGTTTCACTTATTTCTCATCTGTGTAAAATATATGTATATTTTTTTTTTGCAAATCGCAGCCTGGTTTTTTAATTAACTGCTTTTTCCTTGCTTCTAGGAACCTGATGCTAACTGTCCTAGCTGGGCATGTCACACCACTTAATGTTTCCCATTCCTTATGAAGGTCATGTCATCCCCCGATTCATGAGGCACTGATGGTTAAGTCGACGGTCATCTCTGGCATTATAAAGTCACCTTTGCCCATTACCTGGCTGCTTTCTGGTCACTCCCAGTGTGTCCTGCTTCACACTGTTCTTGTGTAGGCTACTGCTGTCTTAGAAACATTGAACCTGGAAGCAACGTGCCGCTCAGTGTAGCTTTCTACCAGCAGAACCAGGATTAAACCAGGATTTAAAAATGCAAATGTTTTTTTTCTCTCAGTTGTGCTGTGGTCTCTTATTTTTTTCCAGGGCTGTTTATGTGTGTGTGAGTGAACTTGCTTTTGAAAATGGTAGTTAGGGCTGAAATAAAAAATCATAGAAAAATCAGCAATTGACTGAGCATTTGCAGTGTTTTGCGCAGAGCATTTTCAGGATGTCTTTCACTTCGCCGTTTCTTGTTGCTTCATTCCCCAACCCTAAGGAACTGAAAGTCTTTGAACAGCTGGCCGGGAGTGAGACTGTGTAGCTTAATGTGACTGGCGATTTCCAAACACTGACTTGTGAGGCTTGATTCATTGATGTGATTGTATAAATACTGCAAACCTAAAGCAGAATAAAAGTGTACTGCAAATGTGGATTACGTTTTAATAATTTGATTGGAAAATAATTTTCAAAGATCTACAGCATTAGAACGAAGGACGGAACGGATAAGAGGAAATAGAATTTCCGGGGAAGGTCATCAGTATTTTGTGAAGTACCAGCTAAATATAACCAACTATGTCTTATAACGCATAAAAAATGTTGGAATTCACCATCACTACGGTCTAGTGGGTCCCGAATGGCATGTTCTAGAATATAGTGAAGCCTCGAAAAATATTTTTTTACCTCTTGGTCATATTTTCAGCATATAATGGTCCATCTGATTTGAGAATATATACATTTTCAAACAGCTGTTGACGGCACTTGCTTTCAAGTTAAAATACTTGAATAATGGATTTGCCATCATGTATTTTTAAATACATATCTCACGCATTTACATTTTAAGAGGAGCTGAGGTTGTCAGGATATGTAGCTATGAAAGTGGTGTTTGGGGAGGTTGATTGCTGAGTTAGTTACTTTCATTCCAACATTCATATGTGTTGATGAACCTGCCTCTGGGGTATAACATTAAACAGAGAAGTAAACATTTTTCCAATCTTTCGGATATGCTACTTTCTTTGACAGCGGTACAGACATTGAGTTGTAGTTGGAGTAACTAAGAATCTAATATATGATCATTAAAAAGTTCTCAGCAAAATATAATGTTCTGTATCAATGAAAGAAAAAAAAACCTACAGCAAAGTGTTACTTGAGGTTGTGTTTTTGACATTTAAAGAAGCTTCTTAAACTTTTTTTTTTTTTTTTTGCTGCACCTTGTGAACCCTGTCTGTAGTTTCTCCTGTCATGTATTAATAACTCCATAGAACACATGTTGGGAAATAATTTGTGGACTCTGGCTGGGAGAGTTCTGCATGGCTGGGAACTCGCTATGAGAGGAATTCAGGAAGTTTACCTCAGCAGCAGGTCGCGGAATTTGCTGTCACTGGGGAGAACAAGGACAAGTTTGAAACTGATCAAGGACAGACATTCCCCCCTCCCTTTTTTCCAACAGACACACAATGTTGGGTCTTTTCTAAGCAATAGTGCCTGTCCCTGTCTTGTATATCAATCCTAATTAACCAGAGCAATACTGAACCTGTGTCAGACTGTTGTAAAGTATGTATCATGTCTTGTTCCCATTACAGCTGAGTTGTTCTCATGTGGCTTTCAGATAACCTCACACTTTTCAGACAGTCAGCCTTATCACGCTGGTTATTTCATATGACAGTGCCGAGGCAGAGCTGCGCCGTAGTGTTCTAACCCATATATTTTATCGGTATAAATTATGCATGTTGTTGCCTAAAGTGCCGGTGTCAGTTCTAAGGGGGGCTACCTGTTTGCAGCATTTTTAAACTGCACTGCTACATGCGTGTTTGATCTCTGCGGATCATCTTTGGTTTTCACATGGTGTCAAAGTCCATATTAAGTTTTTATGAAATGTCAGTCTTTATTAATTAATTGTGCTTTTTAATATGTAAAGCAAGGAACTCTTCATGGGTGTAGCGTTTGATTTCTACATAATAAAACCCAAGGGTGACTACCTGTCTGAACTCAAATGAGGACAGGGACATTAACAATGTGGTACTTAACCGCCATTTGGCAGGCCGTCCTCTTCTCGGAGTGTCAAATTGCTTTTCAATCTGTACTTATTTTTAGGTTTTTATGTCAGTGTGGAATTTTGTCATTATCACTGTTATTCAGGAGTTCAAAAGATTTCGCCCCTCTTGGCAATTCAGAAACATTGTAAGCTTAGCTGACTGTTCTTCCTTTCAAACATGTCAGCTTCCATCGTAATCCCACTCAAGGTTGAACCAAATTTTTTTTTAAATGCTTTAACTTATTTACTCCCTCGTTGACTTGGCCAGTATCTGAAAATGCATGCTTTTGTAAGTTATCAACAAATGTTTGGAACTCTCAAGCCTACGGAATGATAGGGCAACAATTAATTTTTTAATGCTAAAAAAAGAACATTGGAATGGAATTGGGGCTGTTTTAAAATAGGATGATTGTCCATTTAAAGAGTACAGCTTGAAAGTCTGTTTCCTGAAATCATGGACCTAGTGGAGGAGCATCTATTGCTTTCCTAGTCTCTCTGTTTTCTGTCTGCTCCCTGATCCACGATAATATCACATTGTAGCAGAAAAAATTAAAGTAATTCAAGTTTTACTCCGAGTAAGTTAAGAAAACTTGCTTCCAGGCTGTCATTCCCATGTACATCAAAACGAACTATAAATGTTTCTTTTTTTATTGTCCCATAAAATTATTATTATTATTAGGTCGGTATTAAGTTGACTTTGTTTAAATAAATTCTACGCTAACCTCAAGGCTGCATTGTAAGAAATTATAATTATATATTTCTAAACTGCGTGGTGCTAGATCTGATAATTTTATTTAGAAAAGATGGTTATGTTTTGTACATAATACTAGCTAATGTATTAAATAAATATATCTAATGTATTTCTGTGTATTGTGATAGTACTGCAGGGTAGGACATTCTACGACTTTAAAGCATTAAAAATAAATTGAATGACGCTGAATTTAATTGAGTTTTGCCAGTTCCGTTTCTAGGTGTAGTTCAGAGATGGTTATGCTGAAGAAAATTGGTAACAGTTGCACATCCATCCATCCCTCCATCCATCCATCTTCTAACTGCTTATACTAGAGATAGTCACAGGAGCCCAAGAGCTAATCCCAGGTAATATATGACACAAAGCAGGGCTTCACTCTGCATGGGGTGCTGGTGGTAGTGGTTATGTCTAAGGATACATTTTAATTGTTCCTAATGTCTATGACAACCACAGAGCTCCCAACCTTACAGGAACTAAAGTTTTTTTCACTCTACTGAACACGATATCCTTTTATAGATTTTCGCATTATATTCTGTAAATCCTGCTCTGTATATCAGAGAAACGGCAGAAAAAAAATCACTTTTTTTGTACCTGGAAAGAATGAGGAACAGAAAGTGGGGGTTGAACAGATGATTTCAGGATTTAATCAATAGTGCTGTGATAAATGCACGCGAAAGAGGCACACCTGCCATCATAAAGATTTACTACAGAGTGGTTTATAACTTTCCACTAAAAAGACTTGTTGAAACATGAAATTGTTTCTGTTACCATAACCAGATTGATATATATAATCTTTAAATTAAATTTTTTGTTTCCATCTCTCCGCTTTTGAAACTTGTCATTACAACAATATATCACGGGGCGCACTATGCCGAAGTTTAGGAATGATGACCTGTTTCTTAAACTCTGTTGTTTGAACACGTATGTGCTCCTACTCAATGCTGCTGATTTGCAATCGTAGGCCATGTGCTGGAAATCTGTAGAAAGAAGATTGTTCCCACAGTGACAGTGATGAATGATGCGCGGATGGGCCCGTTGAACACTTTTCAGCAGTAGCTAGCCTTTTGCGGACGATCGCTGGTTCCTCAGAGTTCGGTGCTTGCAGCTGGTCAAAGCACAGTTGCTCGTGCGTGCCGTACTGCTTTACTCATACGTCCATTCCAAGTACTGAAGATCAAATATTCATCCCAGTTTTGCAGGTAATTGAGTATGCAGTGTTGATTGCTTGTAACCCTATACTGTATGAGTGTTTGGGAGATGGATGAATTGTTGTATGTGCATTATAGGAATATAGCATTTTCTTGATGCAGATGCTTGATGCACGTTAAAGAACTCATGTGTATAATATCTCCAAATGCCCGATACCATTTTGGAGTGTAAAATATTCGTTATCAGATGTACATTCTTATTTTACGGGAGATTTTACACTGAATTGTTGAAAGCAATGTTAAGGGGTAACGAATCCCAGTCATTGCCAGACTTAGGCCCTATAAAGCTGACCTGATGCTTAAAGCCTTGAGCAGCAGTTTTAAAGGCAGAGACAGCCTTTCTCATGATTTATCCATTTCAATTGAAACCAGCCCCCAAGTGAATTTATTTCTCTTTTTTTTTAACAGAGGAATTCTTTGGCAAAGCTTTGTCGGAGTCCTAGGTTGTTTCAAGTCCAGTAATTCAGTTGTAAGCCAGCAACGGCACAGGGTGGGTTTTCATGATCATTGGCGTTTCTATAGTGATTGATCACCAGCGCCCATACCTAAAGGTAACCCAGGAGATGAAAATCAACTGGTCCTGATTAGCCTAATTGTCTTATTCGAGTTTTTATAGTTCCTGCTAGGTGAGTTTGAGATAGGAGTGTCAGATGGATACTTAGTCAAAGCAAGGCTCAATATGCGACTACCCCAGGTGTTGGATGTTATTTAAGTTTATATATAATTTAATGTTCTTTGTTCTGGGCAGTTTCAGCTTTTTTTGCCCAAGGGCCCCTGAAGGTGTTTGATTGCTAGTAGCTGCTGGGCTCGTCCTCTGAAGGGAAGGGAACCCAGCTGGCTCATGGAGCTTTTCCACTGGCATACATGGACTGAGCTGTACGAGAGACTAACTCCAGCTCACTTCGGTCTTCCACTGCAGAAGAGTAAAGGCGTCGCCAGGTTTGGAAAGCGGGAGTGACGCAGAACCGAAGAGGCACTGCACACACGCCGTGCATCATGCTTTATTACATGCTAAATTCCACCAGCAAGTTTGTGACTGTCTAACGTTAGCATCAAATGCTACTGGAATTAACATTTGCTTGCATAAATTAGAATTGCAAATCCAATCCATCACAATGTACAATACAACTAATAATGTATAATATATAGGATTCTGCCCCTTTCCCCTTCACATAATCCATGCATATTGACACAGAACATTGGAATCTCTGTGCATTTCTACCAGTCAGATAGTGTGGCTATCAGATAGGGTGGCCGTGTGACCACTGATGTTGTTAGCTAGCATCGTCAACCCAAAGATTAAACCCGAGCCTCAAAAACACAAGGCTTCAAGTCAGACCATGTGTTCTTATTAGTGATTGACCGATATTGATTTTTTTACTACCGATACCAGTTATTTGCGTGTTTATGCGCCTGATAACCGATATTCAGAACCGATATCTACTTACCATTATACTTCACAGACTGGTTTGCAAACACATTACCGTATGTTAAGGTCATGATCCTCGGAGGGCAGGTTTACGTTCACTTGTGTGAAAATGTGTACAAAAGTTCGATGCTATCATGGGGTGTAGATATGGTGTGTAATAAACAAGGTAATTTAATCTAAGGCTGATTAGTGGTGGCTGTTTATAGAAACCAGGCCACAGGAAAAGCCGGGAATTGCCCACAGTATATCAACCGTACTCTTAACTAAGCAAATAACACAAATTGGACATTTTTCTTTTGAGGAAAGGAAAAAGAACAGTTAACCTGTTGGAGTTCGGCCGTGCTTGTTACAGGAGAACAGATCAGAAAAGAGATCAAAAGCGCAGGATCACTCTTATCAGTGTTAATCCCAGAAAAGGAATTGTTCCATGTAGTAATTTAAGTATGTAAATCTGCCAAGACTAATGCCATTCCAGGTTTTTGGAGACCTCACTTGGAGATACAGCTTTTTCTTTTTGAGGAGAGCTAACTATGAGACACAAAATAGAAGTCCAACTGATATATCTCATATTAAAGGGCAACATTTAATATATAACATCATACAATAAGATAATGAAATTACAGATAATGAACCGACTTTAAGGAACATTATTTTGTTTATTCAAGAATCCCCTTTCAACTACTGAATGCTGGAATGTAGAAGAATAAGATTCAGTTCAGCGTTTTGACAATAGAAGTGAAATTATTTTTTGTCCCTGCGAAGCCGACCCTCCAATCTGATGCAAGTGCCATTTCATTCTCCTCGCATTCAACAGATTCTTTATGTGCGTCCGACAAATGTAGGCTGCTTATTAATTTTTCTTTCTGAGAACTTGAGTTAATACATATATATATGTATGTATATGTATATGTATATGTATATGTATGTATGTATATATGTATATATATATATGTAATCACATGACCACTTAGAAGGTAGCGTTATTTGTGAGGTGTAACCTTAGGGAACTGCTCTTTCATAAATGATACCTTCTGATATGCAATCTTCGCTCTTCATATATATATATATATATATATTATATTTGTGTTGCGTTCTTTCCATCCTGGCACCCAACTAGCTCTGTCTCCATCTAACTCTCTTCTGAGTCCTAGTTTCATGTGGTACTGCATGCTGCCCCAAAAAAAGCACCACCTTCCACACTTTAATAATTTTATTCCATATGAAACATATTCCTTTTTAATTTCTAATGTATGTTGGTGTTGTGGAAGCTAATGGCCGTGAAAATAGCAACAGTAATGGTCACAAGGGACAGCCTTTTCTCGTATAATTCTTATTAATATGGGTGCTTAAGTAGCTTTATATAACACCTGTACCCATTTAACGAAAAGCATTTTAAAGATTTTGTCAGTGCTGAGAGATTTATCGTGGCCCCGAGATAAAAAAAAAAACATTCTCCAAGCCCTCTCATAATTTTAAATGTATTGTTAATTTCCTTTCTCATGCAGTATGTTACCTTCAAGCCATGATTTATGCTATATTTCATTAAGTTTGATCTTAACTATTCGTAACATGTTGCTTTTCATATGCAGCTATTGTTTTTGCATGATTTAGGAGGTATAGACAGGCCAACAATGTCTCAGCCATATATTGTACAGTGTACTATATATATATATATATATATATATGTCTGTAAGATGTCAACTATGTAATCACATGACCGCTTAGAAGGTAGCGTTATTTGTGAGGTGTAACCTTAGGGAGCTGCTCTTTCATAAATGATACCTTCTGATATGCAATCTTTGCTCTTCATGTTTTTACCATTGATGTACTCAATTTTTCCGACTGGATTTAAATGGGCCATTGGGGCCCTGATGTCTTCTACCCATTTTTTTTAATGTTTTTCTTTGGAGATATATAAAAGCCAGCGGCTTGGCTTAAATTATTTACCTAAGAAACAAATCTGCGTGTGATGTTTAACCTGTAGTGATTGTAATATGTAAACACAAAACGAACTGGAAGGGGACGGAGCTGCATTATTCATGTGACTCCTCTGAGTCTTCACTGCAGACCGGGACAGATTGGTCCTCCATTCTGCTGGCTGTAAGCCAGACATGTGGTTCCTTTTTTATTACTCCCCTGTGTCAAACTGACAGGAGTCCAGCTGTAGCCAGGAAGACTTGCTACAGGGTATTTGTTGCCTGAGGGGAAAAAAATCCTGCTTTCACATGTGGAATGAAGCAGATACATTTCCCTACCTGTAAAAAGCAATTTAAATGCCGTTAATGTGTTTGTCTGCTTAGGATTGATTCTTTTTGAATATACAAACAGTTTTATTTCAATATATTAAAGGAGCGTCTCATTACTGCTATGATTATGCTGCTTGTTAATTTAGGGAATCCTTGCTTCTGCAGATTCGGTCTAGGAAATGGTGCTGAACATTGCAACATCGCAATGGAGTAAAGAGATTCTTCTGGTACATCCTCGTGTAGTTTCATCTTAAAAACATTTCTGTCATTGAACACCATGACACCTGCTGCTTGTTTAATGAGTGTTTTTACACTGTCAATGAAAGCAATATATATATATATATATACTTACATCAATGGCACTTACATCAATTTGACTGTAAAAGGGTTGAGGACAGTGGAAAGGTAGGTATATGGTATATGCATTCTTTACCACTGAAGCATAGAGGTGGGGCTGCAATGTCTTCTTCCTGAATTGGTTCTGTTGTTCATAGTCATTATTCTTTAAGGTCTAATACTGGGAGTGCTCTTTTTTTTAAAAGTGTTTTATAATACAAATCTCCTTTGGACATGTATAGATCTGCAATCAAACTGTGCAAAGCATAATTAAACCGCACTATAAAAACTCACCGGGACATTGATGTTTCATTATTTTATGCAGCCGCTGTACAAATAGCCAGTTTCCAAGTGAGCTGTGACATTTGGTTTTAGTCATCTTTTGTGATCTGGAGTTCTGCAAACCAGAGTCCTGTAGTGATCCATAGCAGCAGTGTCCCAGGGTTCCCAGTAGAGGTCTGTTCTGCTGCTGCTGTCAGCTTTGACAGTTCAGAAGTTTCAGCGAGGTAATTTCATAGTGCTACCTTTACACTAGCAGTCAGACTGATCAACTGAGCACTGCCTATTTACAGCAATATCAACTGTAGGTTTTAATGAATGCATAAAGCAGCTTATCTCCACATGTCTACATTTATTTCTACCCTGACTATTACCCTTAATATACACCAATATACTATTATGCTAAGCCTTTACGTCTATCTAAATATGACTTCAAGATATATAATGTTAAGATATTGTACTGCTTCACAAAGGATCACTCAGATATCTAAAAATGTTAATTTATTTCCTCACCTGGCTGGTTCTGAATGATGATTAACATTGGCGAAACACTGTTCCTTTTCCTTTTATTGATTTATTGTATATCATTATTTTATAACTATTAATTAATATATATATATATATATATATATATATAAAATAATCATTTTTAATAAATTATATTATTTATTTACTTTTTCCCCTCTTCACCCTCTGGGATGCAGCAACGATGTAGTTGAATCAGTTGCCAGAGAAACCTGGTGAAATGGTTTCCTTAGTTACTAGTAGTCAGAAATTGTAACAATTAGGGTAATTTTAATACCTTGATGTCACGTGATCTTTAGATATATGATGCATGTTGAATTTTTTGTAAATGTCTGTTTAAAGAAAGCCGCTTTGTGGCTATATTTCGATATGATCAGTTTATTAGTTTGTGGCTGTATTTGATCATTTTCGTTTGTTTGGGCAAACAAACCTGCTTCCAGCTCAAGTTAAAACTTAAAAAAGGTTAGAAAACACAATAACCTTTGAGGTTATTTTATGCAGGCTTAACCTTAAAAATTGATAGGCCAAATCTTTCGAACAGCCATTTCAAGGTTACATTTTTGATACATATCCATGTCTGGGTTGCACCCATAATTCCGCTATGTAACATTAAATTCCTTACCTTTTGCCAAAATTGAATGATGTTTTCAGTATTTGTTATTATCGCTCACTGATGCTGGGCTCTGCGGCATTAACCCTTTGTTTTGTGTTGCCGTCCTTTTCCTTTTGTGTTTATTGGTTTCCTACCTGGAGTTCTTCTGCTGTCTAATACAGGGAATTTTGAATTCATGTATTTGAAATAATGATATAGACTAAATGGGTGTTGCTCTTTGCATTGTGTTCTTTTGGATGCAGTGTAGCAATCTGGGACAAACATGCAGTAAAAGTATTATTAACATTGTTGTTTAGTCTTTGTGTTTATTTTCTATCGGCTATTCAGACTTCTCATTGTCCGAAAGCTTCTAACATGTAATAAATGAACACATTTGAATTCAGTTTTTATTAAATACTTCATTTAAACAATTATAATAGATAACATTACTTTGAAGTTAAATATGCTATTAAAATGCAAATTGTCGAAATTACAATAAATGCATTTCATTGATATTTCTAACAGTTTCCAGTGGATTTATGGCACACTTGAGAGGTATTGTTTTTGTACCCCGTCTAAGCATCTGCTGTCCAAATCACTGTTAATCATATTTATATATTTCAGAGCGCAAATTGGCCACCTTTCACTCCTTCTACTGCAATCTAAGATGGCTGGCAATTCCTAACCTTCTGCTGTTAACCTAACGCTGCTGGGCAGGCAGCCCATGTCACAAATGCATTTGCTGTGTTTTTTTCTTTCTATTCATGGCATAAGGCTCATAACAAGTCCAGTCTTGAAATTTTCTCATTCATTGTAGTATTGCAGCCTGCGCAGAATTTCTCACTTGAGATCAATAAACTATATCTATCTGTCTACAGTATAGCAACAATTTAGAGTTGAGTTATTCCATTTAGGTCTCCAGACACCCACCGCGATCTTCACTAGGATAATTGGTTAGAAGATGGAGCGATGAATCATTCATACATATTTTAGGTTTTTCAACTCCTTTGGTTAAGCATAAACGGACAGTATCTGTTTCTACGAGCAGGACCTTTCCTCTTTGGGAAAGTGGCAGGACGCACAGATTTTGGCATTTAGATATGTACTCGTTCCTCATGTAAGATTCGTCTGCCTTTTTTATGAAACTGATAGTGAACTAGAACTTGCGAACGGATTTACTATTTATTAACAGATGGAGTCTGGAATTAAAATGCGGAGTGAATTAATACCAGTGCATATATTTATTTATTACTGTGTATATATATATATATATATATATATATGGAACCAGTAGTCCTTGTGTCGGTATAAAGTTTTCCAAGATCATTACTGTTAAGTTGAAGCGGTTTTAACCTTCCGACTGAGACCAGTAAGGGCTTAAGTGAGCATTGCTTATCATGGCTTGTGGAGAATATGTGTAAACCATATTTAGCTTAAGCCCCTGAGACCATCATAGTGTTTTCAGAGGGTACTAGGGGCAGCGACGTGTAATCGTATGAGTTTTTTTTTGTTTGTTTTTTTATTCCAGTGGAATCTTTTAGCAGATACAGGCAGTCCAGTTAAGAACATCTGACTTATGCACAACACGTACTTGCCATAAAGCTTACTATATAGAAGATTCGGGTTAAATAAAATAGTTCGTAATAACGCTCTTGAATACATTGCGCATTTTCAGTGGTTCTTCTGCTTGACGTACAATATATCACCGTTTTTAGTTACTTTGATTATTACTGTATAATAATTATTATTACATGCTGTATTATTTTTCTGATTAACCTACAAAGTCAACTGAAAGACTTAGGGAACTTCATAACCTGGAGATACTTGTACATAGTTCATAGACTGCCTTTCTTTCCCGAGATGCCATTTTATTTATTTTTATTTTATTTTTGGTCTGCGTGTCTCTTAAGGGTACCATGGTAGCTCAGTGGTTAGCACTGCTGTGTCACTGATACCCTGTGTGTGAAGTGTGTAAGTTCTTCCTGCATTGTGCAGGTTTCCTCTGGGTACGCCGCTGTCTTCGGATACGCTGCTTTCCTCCCACACTCCAGCGACACTCCAGCCTCACATATTTGAATTGCTTGCAGTGTGTGCGTGTATGTGCCCTGCGATGAACTGCTTTCCGATCTGGCCTGTACCCCGACTTAAGGCCGCCCCACAAACCCTGACCAATATGGATGGTTAGAAGATGGATATACATCATGTCAATTATTCCGTAAATGTCGTTCTTCTATATTTATTAATTCATAATTGTGTCGTAGCTTTATGTCAATGTTTACATTTGCAATCTGACTTTATATCAAATTGTAATTGTTTTTTTTTTACTTGAAAATACAGGCTACGCTTGAAAACCTTAGGATTTGTACCTTTCCGGTTTTCAGATATTGTTGGGTCTTAATTGCATGAAGATGGACTGGTAACATGTGGATATTGTTATTATGATTTTGATGTTATTGTAAAAATAATCAGACCAAACAATCAATAGATAGTTAGTTAGATAGAGACACAGACAGAGAGACAGACTGATTCAGTGATTCATTGAGTAATTGATTTATTTGCCTTATGTGCTCTCCATAACTTTTGCTATATGTCCTGACAGTGCGAGCTTGCCCTAGGCTGTTGATAGCCAGTTCACCATAGTGCTTTCAGTATTGTAAGACTTTAATTGCTCTTATTTGCTCTTGTCATAATTTTGTTGTTCCTAAAATGTTCTTAAGCTCTTTGGTACAGCTCTGTTGGGAAGGGAACTGAATTGAGGTGAAGATAGCTTGAACTGAATTCCACTGAATTTATTTGAACAAACACCTAATGTGCTATGTTTTAATATAATGAAGAAAATCTTGTTATAACGGTGTTTCTGCTTGACATTGGTTTCCCTTGACATGTGAACCAGCAAGCGTTTGGCCATATAGCGAGTTTCTTAATGAATTAAGCACTGGCCTCACTCTGAAACATTGCCTCATGATTGCTTTTGGGTCCTGCAGAGGAGAAGCCGGATTGCTCCAAGGCTCGCTGCGAGGTGCAGTTCTCACCCCGGTGTCTGGAAGACTCTGTGCTGATAGAAGGCTACGCACCTCCGGGGGAATGCTGCCCACTGCCCAGCCGCTGCGTCTGCAACCCTGCTGGGTGCCTGCGGAAGGTGTGTCAGCCAGGCTATCTCAACATTCTGGTGTCAAAGGGTTCTGGCAAGCCTGGAGAATGCTGTGACCTCTACGAATGCAAACCGGGTATGTACAGGATGAGCTGAGGTGCTTCATCTACCATGTGGTTGTTGTGGCCATTGCGGGGTGTTCGGGCAGTGAAAAAGAACTTTATTTTATATTTTACAAGTCAATGCAGATGCTCCTTGCTTTACGATGGCTCGACTTACGATGTTTTGGCTTTACGATGGTGCAATAGCGATGCACATTAATTGGTAAGCTTTGAATCTTAATTTGTTCCCGGGCTAACAACATGCTGTACGACATTTCATAGTGATGCTGGTCGATCGCAGCATTCACCCAGCCAAGCTTTCAATCTCTGTAGTGATTCTGAGCATAAATACGTCATACAGTGTTTAATAATGTATCATACTTAGAGTCATTTTTTATTTACTTATTTGGTAATTATTTACTTATTTATTGTACCATATTCAAATTCTACATACGACATTTTCAATTTAAGATGAGTTCATCGGAACGTAACCCCATCGTAAGTTGAGGATCATCTGTATTCTTTCTTCATTTCATAAATATTTCACTATTGTGAGTCATTGTTATTGGGATCCACTCGATTCTGTTGGGTATTCAGTTGTTTGGGATAACATTATTTTGTATGCAATGTTAAGTTTTCATGTGAAATGGTAGTTAGCCATCATGTTTTTTTTTCTTCTTTTTTTGCGCATATTTTAAATTTCGTTCATGTGTCTCCCTCTGCAGTTTTTAGTGTAGATTGTAGTACAGTGGAGTGCCCATCAGTGCAGCAGGTGCAGTGTCCCCCTGATAGCTATGAGACACAGGTACGCCTGACTGCTGATGGCTGCTGCACGCTTCCCACCAGGTAAGACCATCCCTAAGACGATAAGATGGGTCTTTCACTTGTACACCGCACCCTACCCCCCCCCCCCCCCCCCCCCCCCCC
>JAODKM010000025.1:10158706-10173408 GCA_026780845.1 Petrocephalus sullivani
CCACGCTGGGTCTTTCCCCTCTCCCCCCCCCCCCCCCCCCCCCCCCCCCCCCCGCCACTCCACCCCAAGTGCTGACTGAATATTTATGCTCACGCTGTAAACATAAAAAATATATGTGCAGCACCAACATAAGCAGACTTCAGGTTTACAAGTATTTGGATTTAAAAAATTCATGAAGCGGTATTCTCGTCACATATTCTCCGGCGTGCTTTTTTTTCCTAATTTATTTTTACATTTCCTCAACATGTGTCAATGTTGTGCTATCAAACTTTATAGTAAGCAGATTAGATCTGATATAGCTCACCAGTGGAGAGGATGTGAAGTTCTGTCCTCAGGGACTACAAGTGGATCCAGCTACCAAATAAATAGAAAAAAAATGCACAGTGTGCTGTCATCAGTGGCAAATTACTAATGGTGCTGTCCATGGAATTTTAAGTTTGCGTATAAACAACCTTCAGGTGACTCAGGAAAGAAAAACAGCATTAGTCGGGCACCTAGTCTCCCACAAGTGTCCAAAATGGCTTCATTACAACTTGGTATAGATTTCCCGGGTGTTTGAAAATATACTGAAGAGACATTATTATTCCGCATGAAATTCATTCATTTGATGTTTTGCTGACAGTTAGAGGAGTTTCAGCCGCCACTCCAGAATCTCCTATTAGTGTTTAAGTGGGTTGAGAGCTGGTAGCTGGTGAAGCCATTGTGCATGTTTTGCATCACTTTTATGTTCATAAATCTTTTAGTGACCACCCATGACACACACTGTTATCAAGATTGAAAAGCCTAACCAGAAGATGAATGTAATCACACAGAATATATTTTTTGGCGCCCTCATGGTTTGGATGCACCTATAATAATCCAAAAAAAACATAACCCACACTATAAGAAAGCTTCCCTTTTGGGAAAATGCACTTGGTCCTGCTGGATTCTTTTGGCATTTGCCACATATGTACTGAACTTGTTGAGAGTAGTGTGAATTTTTTACTAGCGATCACAAGCCCACAGCTTGTTCTTTGCATCATTAAACTGGCAAAAGTAGGTGTTTAGGTGGAATAAACCCAGCCCTATCTTTCCTTGAGTTCTTGACAGCCATGATTCAAAAGTCACTTTGTACCTTGAACAAATGCATGGACATCACTGAGATTTTTACCATAGATCCCCTTAAACTTAAGGTTAGCCACTGTTTCTTGATCAGTCAGCTGCATGTGTACACCAATGATCATTCCTCTGTTAACGCCACGGAGATCTGCTCTTTTAACCATTGCGGACTAATTACCAGCTTGCCCAGTGTTTTTATTCCTGATCAGCTGATCCTAATAAAAAAGAGAGTTAAATGGTTATTGCAGGAACTACACTTACTTAGAAGTGTGGGTAGTTCTGATAGTTTTCAATGTTAATAGCAATCTACGTTATTTTCTTGATATTATATCGGTTGTCTACAAATATATAAAACAGCAGTAAAGGTATTTCTCAGGTAAAGGTATTAGTAGCATATCTTAAAATTATCTCAGAATAAAATATAAATCTTTTCTGGTTAGTGCTAATTACAGAATGATTAAATGTATATTACTGTTAGCATAGTTTTTAATTATGCTAATTGATATAATTCCTACCCTGAAATTGACAATAACTATTGAATACAAAAAATTACGGACTTGGAACAATGTTTTTGTTCAGTATGACTTCCCAAAATCCTATCGGGGATTGCTGTTGGAAATGTGGAACACATCGACTGATTGTTTAATCTGCATTTATTGTGGTTTTGTCAGTCTTCTTTCAAGCAAAATTGACTAATTTACCTTTCATTTAGTAAAACAGCTATATAGGTGATTCTGGTAGTTAAGTCCATCATTCTTCTTTCAAAACTGTTACCAATACTAACGTTAATTACTATAAGTTCACAATGAAAACTTGCCACACTTAAGAAATGTTTATAGTAAACTACATAAAATACATTTAATATTACACATCATTGAAGAGAATAAATCACGAGAGTGGTAAGTGGACAATAAAGATTCATGAGGCATTAGAATTTACACTGACCCCTGTAGGTTTATCTGAATGTTCTGTAATCACCTGATTTATATAACCTAGGACAGGGGTGCCCAACAGTTCTGGAGAGCTAGAATCCAACCCAATTTGCAGATTTCCTGCTCAAACACATCCTAATCAGCTAATTACCAGGTTTAATAGGTGTGTTTGAGCAGGGAAATCTGCAAACCGTGTTGGATTCTGGCCCTCCAGGACTAGAGTTGGGCACCCCTGGCCTAGGACGTATTTCAGCGTCCGTATTCATATCCTATAGAGTGCACGGTTGAACGCACTTGTTCTTCCTTGCTTTCTCCAGATGTGAATGTTTACCTGGCCTGTGTGGCTTCCCTCAGTGCTCGACAGGAAGCTCTCCCCGTGTAATTTCCCACGGTAATGGCTCTCCGGGGACATGTTGCGACGTGTTCGAGTGTGTCAATGGTAAGTTCCAGTCTTTCTTTCTGTTTATTTTTCTTCAATGTCCAGCTTTGTTAAATGCTTCCGTTTTTGATTGAAAATGCGTATTCCAAGTTTGAATATAAACCACGTTGTATGAATTATCTCTTGTCTGACTGTTTGGAGACTGCTTTTATTTTCAAATAAAATAAAATTATTCTGGGGATATTATTAGATAACTGTAATAGTCTTTGCCTTTACTCCAATTATGCTTTTTCCCAATTAATGTGACAAGTTTTCATGCTTTGTTGTTTATATTTGGTGTAAAATCCATCGCTGTTGGCTGTATATAATTCTCAAAAACATTGTCAAAAGGGTACCAGCGTGCCTTATCACTGGGCTGTACCCCCTATTTTACCCTAGCTGCAGGTAAATGTACCTTTGTATGGAACATAGACTCTGAGTCCATTTCTGTACCTTAAATTAGACTAAAAGGTACATTTACCTACAGCTAGGGTACAACTGGTAGACCCTACACTGGGATACAGCCCCAGTGACATGTATTTACTTAGCTCATACTTTATATTCTGCTGTAGTTTGTACAGTTATCACTTCAGTTTCAATGTTTTATTCTTAAGTCGGCACTCTTCCTGGGGGTTCATAGCCAAGCTGGCCGCCTCTGGTACAAGGTAGATGACACTGTGCAGGATTTAGCACAGTGTGTGTGTGTGTGTGTGTGTGTGTATATATATTTATTTATTTATTTATTAATTTATTTATTTTTCTGCTGCTGCTAAACTTCAGGTTTTGAAGTTGGCAGATGCCATACCTTTAACTTTAATGCATTAACATTCCACTCAAGCTCCGTTAAGGTTGTATTTATCTTATCAGGGAAATTAAATGTCACCGTACAGTATGAGTTATTGGGCCCACATGTTCTTGGGACTGGTTTTACTGGGTGAGTTGCTCTTTTCGAAAGTGTGTGAAGGGTTGAACTGTATGTTTGTGTCTAAAAAGAAAATTTCTGTTGGGATATTCTACATTCTATTTTTGTATTCTATTTTTATTTGTTCCTGGGGGAAAAAAAATCTAGTTCTAATGTTAACTGTTGTCAGTAAGCATCTCATGCATTTTCTTAATTGTCCAAACACTTCAAGCAATCCGATACCGATATAATTGACGTAAGCCTTCCCACCTTTAGCTTGGATGAACATTAGTCAAGGGGTATTTAAAACTATTATGGGAATTACTGATATGAGTAAAAAATGTAATGACTTTAGTAGTTTTTTAGAAATAAAGGCAGTTTTGAAGAAGACAAAAAAGGAGCTGTAGAAAACCGAAAAACTCTACTTCAAAGAGATCGACGTTGTTATAGTAAGTATTTTATGAAGAGTATGATGGGATGAAAATTAAAATTTGAGGTTCTGGAAAGAGGAAATTGTGAGAGATGCAGAGATGAGCTCAAATGAACAGAAAGGTGGGAATAGGAACTATACATTGGACAAGGGTAGGTCGCCCGGAATATGCATTCAGAAATATTTCATTGTATGTTGTACACATGACATGGTTTTTTTAGAAACTTAAACTGCCATTAAATTTTGAAGACGCTGTACACAGAGGGACACAATTGTGCTCTGAATATTTTCTCTCTTGCCTTTTAAAATATACAGTTCTTCCAACAACTCATTCTTAAAAAAAGATGCCACTTTTAATATTTAACTGCGCCTTATATAAACACATAGTCCCATGACAAAGGGTGACTATGCTGCCCCTTTTAGTGGTACTGCAGCTTGCACAAAACTCGCATTGGTTTACTTTTGATGTGTGGAATTAATGCAGAACATGCATAGCGGCCATGGGTGGGCACAAGCATTGAGTATATATCGGCCCTAATGACTTTGCGTCTCCTTCCAATTCTGTTACGTATGATGTTTGGCGAACACTGTTCGTGCATGGCTGCCATTCTCTGGTAAGGATTATAGTTCTCACTTGATTTAGGGTGCTTCAAGAAAGTACCAAAAGTATGATACTTCAAGGTGTTGGTTTTCCACTGAATAACCGCTGAATAACATCACAACACTAGGCAAGGTATTTTGTACTGAATTTGAAAAATGGAATTAGTGCGTTGTACGATTGGAGGGTGTGCGATATTAATACCAACATTGCATGTTGTGCATATGCAATTCTGCTTCTGTGGAGCGTGCTTATTGCGTCCAGGCCAGTTTGGGTCCAATTGAGCATATTCATGCAGGAGTAAACCGACTCCCAAGTCGATTATCTGGGTGTATTAGTCCGACTTTGAAATAGTCGATTCAGTACGTTTTCAGTCAGACAAACATTTCAAATTCATTCATTTTATGTATTTCAAAAGTCTAGTTTTAGTCGGGCTAACACAAAAATTACATTTTTTCTAACATCATACAAACGCTCTCACTGTCTGACCCGTCTTTTCTGATGATAAATGCCGTAAACATTAGTCGTAATGTAAGGATTTTTTAAGGCACTTTAGTTGATTTCTGAAGATAATTTATTAATGCGATAGAAAGTGAGGGGGGGGGGGGGGCGCAGAATCACAGAATTATGGTATGAAAAGTAAGCAGGAAACCTGTTTCCATGGACATTGACATGTAGTGTAGTTTCCGCCCGCTTCACAATGCAGTGGGTGCAGAAGGAAAAGGTACGGGCCTGAGCTCCAGAGAAACATCAAAGGACAGCATGGAAATTTAAACTGACTGAACATCTGGGCTCTGTGGCTTCCTCGCTCAGCTGGAGTGAGAATCACAGAATTAATATGCAGAACTGAATGGGAGGAGGTTGGAATTTGGGAGGATTCTGTATCGTCGATCCACAGATGTTCAAAAGATGGGTGGTGCAGACAAGTTTCACGCCTGGTGTTTCATATGAATCAGGCACTTACTCACTCTAATGTCTTCGCCGCTTGACTTAAGAATTGGACCAAAATTGCTGACTTTTTTAAGAAAAAGATTTTTTTTGGTTCGTCTGTGTAAAAATTACTATAAAATATACTTTTTAATTTAATACATGGTATACTGAATTGAAGAGCGAAGATGAGGACAATCCATTCTTTTGTCCACCAACAAAATAGCCAAACAACATGTTTACATTTTGTTTCAGAAGCCGACTTTCATGATTGACATTATGTATAATATGGGTGAAATAATTAGGTCTTAGAACCTGACTGACATTAATTACTTTAATGAGTTATGCACAAATGCATAAGGCCAAGGTAACAAAATATGAAACAAAGGAGGAATTTTGAGAATTTTATTGTACGTGTAGTTCCTAAGGGAAAAAAGGATAATTACCATGTAAACATATTTTCAGTATCAAAAATCATAATTTCCGTATGAATCATATTAAAAAAATAATTAATATGCAGTTAAGAGCAGAGAGTTCTGCTTGTCTTAAGAAAAAACTGACAAGGTCACTTTTTTTTTTTTAATTGCGTAATTAGAGATTTTATTTGAGAATTAGCAATTTATTGGCAAATTATGCATGGTTGTGAAGTTGTATCCTTTGAAGGATAAACTACCTTTATATCCAGGCGGCTCCTCCTCTGCTCTTCTCCACACCTTCTTTATGTCCTCCAAGCTCTTCAATGCTGTGCTTGGAATCAGCACTAAATATGCCTTATTTAACTTTCATAAATAATATTTCCTTCACCCTTTTTCTGATGGGGGCAACATAACAATCAGTTCTCACACAGCATCTTTGTGATCATATGCCCTGTCCTTTTTTATAGTACCATCCATAAAGGGCTGTAATGCAGTTATAAGGTTTATCACTGGCATTCTGACAAAGCTATACCTCTATATATTTTGAACCTTTATGGTCTGTTCCACTTCCAAACTGAATAAGCTCAGCCTGGTTCGGGTCGGTATGTTGGGCCAGTGGGTAGCACTGTTATTTGAATCACGCATCTGTTATGTATGTGTTGAGTTTGTTGTTATAATTTGCATATTGCCTATAGATTGTAGTTGTAACATACAGTTGCATGTGCTCAGCAAATTGGCTAAGATCCATTCTAGGGTTACACTTGCCTTGTGCCTTGTTAACATGCTTGGCATCATACTTGCTTTACAAGGCTTGCTGGGAAGCTAAGACATAGAATTCTCATAGGACTTTTGCTGTATAACTCAGAATGGTTCATGGCCAAGTAACCATTGTAATATAAAAGCTGAACACAGAACCATGAACATGAAATCTATGGAGCAGAATTGGTGCCACCTTGAAATGCAAACACGACTTTGGCCGCGCCATGTGGAAATGCAATGCACAAGAGTCATTGCTTTTCTGTGAGTGTGGCGAAGAGAACGTGACATTGCTTTGCATCTTATTGAACTACCGTCCAAAAGCACAATTAGAAAGGTTTGCTTAATACTAAATTAAACGAAGAAATCGTGCCTCATCACGCCGAAATGCAATGACCACCTTTGCTCCACTGCATCGGCTCATTTTCATTTTCGAAAAGTACATGCTGAAATCGTGCCACCACGAAATATAATCACTGTCCAATCACAGCTCTTCAGAAAGCGTGGGCGTGGTCGTGGACAATGGATTGGGAATTCTATTTCTGGACTATCTTTATAAGTTGAAGGACAAATTCCACTCTGTGATGTATTTAAACAGAATACGAACTGGTTGATTTTTCTGAAAAGTGCATATAATGTTACTTAAAGAAACAGGGTTTTTCTCTTTGTTGTCAAATTCTATTAATAACTTATAAGGTAGGAAAGACATGCTACTGAGTTTTTATTTTTCTCTCGCATTTAAAACTAATAATTGATTATTAATTTAAAGCCCAGATTTTATGTTAGAGCAGTAGCATTCTAATCTGCAGTATATTTCATCATCTTGCTTGAGGTTGAGAGTGGTTGTTTCCATGACTTTTTTAAAACTGAACATGACAAACATGAACTGAACATTTAGGTAGTGACATCCAAATTGTATGCAATGAGATCATCACACAGGAGGTGTTGGGAATTGCTAAATTGCATTAGCAACTTTTCTTTTTTTGGGTATTTTCAGACTCCAACCACTGAAGAGTGGTTACTTCACACCTCCAGGTTTAGGGGTTTCTTAGGGCACTTGGGTGACTTGGCGTCTGGATGTGACTGGATGTGATTATCCACCTACCTTTTTCCAATGCTGCTCTGGGTGTATGGAAAGTATAATCCTGATAGAGAATAACACCAAAGCTTTAACTGGGTCACACAAGTAGGGTGAAAGAATATATGCATGTACAGTTAACTTTTGTTTTTTGTGATTTATGTTGTCAAAGAAAACTGTGTTCAGTCTCCAACCTATTAACCTAAGTCATTCTCTACTAATGGCGTTTAGCTTTTCTCCCTCCTTCAGAGCATTTCTCGTCTATGTCTCAGCTTGACACAAGGCACCACTCCAAGGCCGCCGCTGTAGTTTATTTGTGTTGCGTTTAGCCTGTTTAGTCTGCAGTGCTTTTTGTTTTCCTTTGTATTGTGTTCCTTAGCATTGTTCAAGGTTGTTAATTTCTCTTATGTTGATTAGCAGTGCCAGGTCAAGCATCCAGTGCAGACAATGCCACCGTCGGCCACATATCTGATTTATGACTTGTTATTGAAGTCCTGGAATTGTTGGGCGACTCGGGCTTAGATAATGCCGCTATTGTTCAGTGCTCTTGCAGGGCAAAAGTTACAAATGTGCGCTTGTCATGCAATACATATAAACCCTCCCAGTGTGCTTAATTAATTTTATAGTGTAAGTAACCAGCTGCCTGATAATAGAATACGTTTTTGAATGTGCAAATACAATATAGCTGCACAGACTTTGTTCACTTAATATGGACGGTTGCCTCTTTCTTTGTTATAGTAATTGATTGTGCATTGACAGAAACTACAATAATAAGTAAGACTTTTTATGAACTGAAATATTACCTCTGTATGTAATTTTGACTAATATTGATTTTGGTGTCTCAGGACGTGTGTTAAGTACACACACTGCTCTGACATATTCTCTAACAAATTACCTTTGTGCTGTGAAGTATCACTTATCGTATACTTTGTTTATTGTAGCTTATTTCTAAAATTCTAAAATTGACCCAGACATGGATTTTGATTGCGGTTTTCTTTTAGAATATGTTCTCTTGAGTGTAATTTATGAATCATGGCAGAAAATTCATCCGTACGAGTTTTGCTCCTGACACACATTGGCTTTTTTGGTAGTATTTCACTAGCTTTTTATTTATTAAAGGAACACATTTCCCATTTTTTTGTAATTCATTGCAGTGTGGTTTGTGCTTATTAGTGTACCACTCAAGTATACATTTTATGTTTCTTGACATGAGTCTTTAAGGATTATTATTATTATTATTATTAGTAGTAGTAGTAGTATTGGTACTGTTGTTGTTGTTAATGTTTGTGTAACACACTACAAATAAATGATAAAATGTTTGTTAAAAAGATAACATTTCTGCGCCAGTTTTTGAGATACTAAGTAATATTTTAGTAGTTCCTGTACTTATTGGTTGACTGTTTAAAATCTGTTGTATATATAAACGCAGATGGTGTACAGTACTCATTGTGCCAAGGTGCCTTAAAGTCTTTCATTCCAATTCTCTGAGGGCATGACATCAAAAAAATAGCAAGCTTAAATCAGGAAGGGAAAAGCAGGACTTGTCCCTCAAATGGGAGTTTGTTCCTCTGGGGCTAGCCACACCTTCCTGCTTTCAGGTCTTAGCATGCATTCCTCTCAAGGGAACGAGTATGCTGTGCTCTTAGTCTCCATTTAATTTACACATTGATTTCCGTTCTAACTTAGCATGCATTCTGTAGGCAGAATGAGTCACTTTCTTACGCAGAATATGTGGCATAAAGTAAATGTATTGATGGTTGACCTTGGGCACTGGCCTTAACATAGATTCTATCAGCAGGGTATTTTCTTTAATAAATATTACCATGACCTGTTTTCACATGATAAGAGAGAAAAGAAACATCTTGCGTGTATATCAGATAGTAATGCTAAATTCTTGAATGCACAGTGCAAAAAATGGCTTTATAGCAGAAAAAAGGTTGCATGCAAATGAACCTTTTCTACAATTGCTGGAGGATTCTAGGGAATTATGCTATTGATTTCCATGTAATTGCTATGTTATACTGGAACAGTAAAAATTACATATCAGCGAGCAATGCGGCGTAAATGCGTGGTTAGGTTTTTTATTGAAAGGGCGCAATAGGATTAAAACAATACATTAAAGGAGTCAGGATTTTCTGCATGTTATTACAAAACTAGAATAGAGTATACCAGCCTCACAAAATGATGGTAATGCTCTTCATATTAGTAAGTTAGCAGCTGGGTATATCCAGCTATTGTTTTAGTTTAGATGGGGGAAAAAATCAGAGAACAATATGAATGTCTTAGCTAAACCAGGAGATATGAAAAAAACCTTATTTAAATAATTCTAATACAGACTAATTACACAAATATCTTATTTGTGTCGGTCCCATTGTTTTCAATTTATATTTTCAATATATTGCGGCAGGTAGTTAGGAATGAAATGGAAGCAAAAGGATGCACTAGCATGTGCCCCACTGTCACATTAATAATGTGTGTTGCAGAGCCCTGATCAGAGGTGGGTAATCCAGGTCCAAAGAGTAACAATCCAGACCAGGATTTTGTTTCAGCCAACTAGTTAAGTGTTAAGGGTCAAAATCCTGGTCTGGATTGTTACTCTTTGGACCTGGATTACCCACCTCTGGTCCTGATAGAGTATTGAGCATTGAACACATCATAGCCATGTTAATCTTAATTACTATAATAACTGGACATGAAACGCAAACTGCAAAGAAACAATCCCATTTCCTACGAAATTGCAGTGCTGTGTAAAATGCACATAAAAACAGAATGCAATGATTTGCAAATCATATAAAGCAATATTTAATTGACAATGAAAGATAACATATCAAATGTTGAAAGTGAGAAATTCTCTTCTATGACAAGTATATGCTCAACTTGAATTTGATGCCAGCAACACGTTTCAGAAAACACAATTAGTCGCTGCATCCACAAATGCAGGATGAAACTCTACCATGCAAAATGGAAAACTGTCCTGGGGTTTGACGGATCAAAATTTCACATTCATTTTGGAAATCATGGACATTGCATCCGCCGGGCTAAAGTGGAGAGGAACCATCCAACTTGTTATCAGCGGACAGTTCAAAAGCCAGCATCCATGACAGTATCGGGGTGCATTATTGCCCATGGCTTCGGAAGCTGCCACATCTGGGAAGGTACCATTAAGGCTGAATGATATATACACGGTGGTTTTGAGCAAAATATGCTGCCATCCAGACGTCTTTTTCAGAGAAGGCCTTTTTCTAGCAAGAAAATGCCAAACTGCATTCTGTGCGTATTGCAATAGCATGGCTCTGTAGCAGAGGAGTCTGGGTGCTAGATGGGCCTGCCTGCAGTCCAAACCTGTCACCCACTGAAAACAATCGACACATCTTGAAACGAAAAATATGACAAAGGAGACCCTGAACTGTTGAGCAGCTGAAATGCTATATCAGGGAAGAATGGGGCGACATCTCACTTTCAAAACTCCAGCATCTGGTCTCCTCAGTTCCAAAACGTTTACAGAGTGTTGTTGAAGGAAGAGGTGATGCAACACAGTGGTAAACATGCCCCTGTCCCAAGTTTTTTGAAACATGTTCCAGTCATGAAATTCTAATTGAGGATATCGTTGTCATAAAACAATACACTATCTCTGTTTCAACATTTGATATGTTGTCTTTGTTATATTTTGAATTAAATATGGGTTTATGTGATTTGCAAAGTATTGCATTCTGTTTTTATTTATATTTCATGAAGTGTCACAACTTTTTTTTGGAAATGGACACACACGCACACCCATGATGCTACTTTTAACAGCAGGATAAATGGGGGAAAAATATATATATATACATAATATGTCATATATTTATTATATATAACTGTATATCATCTAGATTTTATGATGGAAACTACAGCACAGCGTGTTATTCTCGCAAAGGCAAATGTTTATTTAATTCCCTCCTTCGTCATCCCTCATGCACGTGGAAGCGTGTGTTTACAAGTCATTGCGAAAACTATTTGCTCCCTCCGAAAACTATTCAGCGCCGGTGGCTCCATGTGGAGCTGGGGCATGTCTGATAGAGAGCACCTGGCGCATCGCGTGTTATCACATTATTTAGTCTGCCTTTCGCAAAGAGTCAAAACAGATAGGTGCTGCATGGGGGGGGGTGCGAATGGCAGCCTTGGGTGGGGTGAACCATTCTCATTATGCTCATGCATTCCTGCGCCAAAAATAAGGATGATGTCATCAGTTAGGTATTCGGTGCAGAACAACAGCCGTTCCCCTGTGCTGGTTTACACTGGCCAAACTGGTTGTGCCCCCTGTACTGCAATTCCTTCACACACCACTGAATAAGTTAATCTTTAAAAAAAAGTTTTTTTTTTTAAACTCTCGTTAAAGCAAAACAACCAGCTTAACAAATAATAGATTAGAAGATTTATAAAAATTGAATTAAAAGACATGCACACTGGTTTTAATAATGAAATAGTACATCATGATAGAATACATTAATGGTAATAAGGCTAAACAGTGTCAAAGCACATGCAAAATAATAGTGCCTACCTTATAATTTACTTATATTTACCTTATATTTAATAACTTACCTTGTAAATAGGCCGCAAGGCATTGTACAACAAAAATAATGGTCAAAGGCTGGGTTTCATGACTGTAGTAACAAAAGTGATCTGAAACCATGGTAACTGAAGGTTGATAGAACGTGACTTTAACCCGGAATATTGTTTATGCTAAACCTGCGCTGCATCTATAAATACTGAACTGTCTACATCTGACATTTAAAACTGTGTGAGAACAGCATTTAACATAAGTAATTAAATTTTTTTTGTACCAATCAATCCTGTGTGGAAAGATTACTTTATATCTATTGAAAAAAGCTATTTATATGTAAAAGTAAAGAGTTGTAGAAGGCAAAACTGTTGTCAGGTACACTGCTTTCAGCTAATTAAAATTAAACTAGAATTAAAATACAACAGTTTCTCATATGTATATTTTTTTTCTTCTTTTCCATTCACGCCTAGTCAATATGCTTAATTGTGATTAGGGGATAACTGTGAGTATATAAGTAGGGCAGTGGTCTGTTCTAAATATGACTACTGTAATGCCCATTTCAAATGCCAGAGTGGAAAATAATCAGACTGCGATAACAGGAGTGGCAGTCGCATCCACACAAAAGAAATCCTAAGCCCCCGCGTGGGACTTTTCCCGAGCTCCGGATTTACCGGCCATCCGGAAATGACGGCAACAAATACCTTCCAAGCATTTCAGTCATTTTTTCCACAGCTTTATTGGATTTCCCCTGACCAAATACCAATTTATGCAGGATCCAGAGACATAATTCATGTCAACAGGGTCTGCCGAAATGGAGCCACTCATCAGGATCCCCAAGGATTAACATGGTTCAAGTGGCAAACAATAAGGGCAGCTGAATGGGGGACACTCAGTGCGGCATGTGTCGCTTTAGTCACTCTCATTTTCTGCTTTGTCCGTCTCACTCATTGTCAGCAGCCTAATCACCAAGGTGTGGAGGAAGCAAATGGCGAAAGTTAGCAACAGAGTTCAAAACACTCGTAATTAAACTCCCGAGTTCTGAAATTTATGGATGAAAGAATGATGTTCTTTAAAGAGATTCACTTTCATAAACTACATCTGTGAATTTTCTTTTTTCTTTTGTCTTTCCCGAGCAGAAGATCCCATTCATTTTGAGAGATATTTCTTTGTGTTAAAGGGATAGGCTAAGAACAAAGCTGACCGAGCCTTCCGGAAATTCCAAGAAATCTACTTGGAAGTCAAATAATCCCAGTCACTGGACTATTCAGGCAAAGCAGTAGGATGTTTTTTTTTGCCTTTTTAACGTAGGTTCCCAGATGAAATATGTTACCTGGTATGACGTATTTTATTTACCCCAGTGGTCATATTGACTTTTACATGAATGTTACCCTTTGGATGAAAAATAATGTGTACATATGCTATGTTTACTTCCACTGGAAATTACGTCATAATGGCAATTACCTGCTTTGTTTGCAAAAATCCAGTATGTTTCTCTACGTGGGAATACATCCTGCTAACTCACCAATGTGGGGCAACTATGTGCAATGTAGGCGGTGTTTTTGTTCTAGATTTGCTTGATACGCATCAGTTCTAAGTGGGACAATGGCTTTTAATTATGGTCTAAAAATGTCAGATCGCGAGATCTCAAAGCCGTGTCCCTGCCAGGGATGAAACCCCTACTGCCTGCTGCATTTATCATGGATTTTTAATGACCGCGGCCTGCCGGAGCTCTGTTTCGCATCTATTCCAAACCAGATCACCTTACTGAAAAGTACCTCCAATTGTTCACTGGAATATTGGCTCTGAACCAGGTTCAGAGGATGACCAACAGGGACACTAACCATTTCTATTAATAACGTAAGGTATGACAGAGTTTGCATGTTAACGCATTTTCCGCTGCTTTTCTGATTAATGGTGCAGTGTGACGCAGCTCAGCCTGTCACATTGATGCTTCCTGCAGGTTTGAGTCCGTTCCCCATCCCTCTGTAGTTTTTGCGTGTTTGCGCTTGGTTTGTTTGGATTTCCTCCCAGATTGTTCTTTTCTTACTGCGGTGCCAGGTTGTGCAGTTCAGGTGAAGTGATTTACATGGCCCCTCGGTACATGTCGGTGTGCGGGCCTGGAGCAGCTCAAGTTGGCCGTTTTTTTTTTTTAGGCCATGTAACATTTCATGCCAAGGTCCATCAAATCAGCCGTGTCATTGGCGGCCATGATGCTGCTCCAGCCACTCGGAGAGTCATGTCCCCTGCTATGCCGTGTGGGATGATGGATAGAAATTGTAACATCTGCCGACACAGAATCACGAGCGTCACGCCATCTCATCTTTTGCATGCGTTTATCGTCATTGTTATCACCGTTCTTATTGTTTATTTCGTTATTACTCTTTTTTTTTTTTATTCGGGCGGCATTCAAGATTTGGCTTGTGTGAGAATGCATTATTATCTAGGGCATACCAGGGACCTACAGATCATCAACCCCCCCCCCCCCCCCCCCCCCCCCCCCCCCCCCCCCCCCCCCCCGCCCCCGCACCCCCCCCCACCCTCCCCCCCCCCCCCCGCCCCACCCCCCCCCCCCCCCCCCACCCACCCCCCCCGCCCCCCTCCCACC
>JAODKM010000025.1:10173488-10219883 GCA_026780845.1 Petrocephalus sullivani
CCACTGCCCCACCGCGTGCCACACGAAGATCTAGAATGTGTCCTCCTTGAGGTCAGCGTGACTCCTGTCACGTATGGCAGCCACGTGCAAAACGCATGCCGCGGTTGATCCAAACATCTTAAGCTCGGAAAGATATTTGTTACTGCCGGGTGCCAACCGTTCTAGCCTTCCAGAGCAATTCCGATTGCATTGCTGGCATTTCTCAATTGTTCGTTGTGGCGGGGGGGGCAGGTCAAATCCAGCCATGTCCGGGCAGGCACAGTTTGTTTTTACCTCCCTCCTGACATCTAGCGGAAGGTAGAGAACAGTAATCCTCTGGATGTTATTTAGTGTCCTGACGTCCTTCACGCTATCTACTGTAAACAACTCCTGTTGTATGTGCCATCAGAGTATAGAACGCCAGCATTTCCATAATTAGAATTTGTTTTTTTTACCCTCCTTTAGTTATCCCAGATCAGCCGTTGCACGATGACCTGGCCGGGTCACTACCCATAGTTCTTGAGTACAAGGCTGTTGATGTGTTGATGGGGGAATTCTTCTGTCCTAAAGTGTAGCAACAAAAAGTTATATTAAAGCCTCATTTAAACACTGCCTTGCTCCATAAGATACTTATTTTTCTGAAATAATTTCTGAAAGAATAAATGATAAAACAATTTTTAGATTATATAAAAGTCATGGCATCTCGTTAATGGTAGTTTTAGTTTTATTTAGCTTATTTCACGTTTCACGACAAATTTCCAGCAAATTTATATTATGATATTGTTAAGATGGACATCAATTAATTATTTAAATTATAAAAAAAAAATCCTTTAAAATGTGTTCACCGTAATCACTCAGCTTCTGAAGCACTCAATATTTAAGCCGGTAATAACAGAAATTAATTTACAAAGCAATAAAAGCCTGGATTGGAAGCATTTTACATTCTTATTTCAGATTGCTTGTTTAACAATTAAAGAGTCAAACATAGCATATAATTCTGCTGATTGAATAAATTAGTCACTGGACTTATTTCTACACACCACATTGACAGGCCTGTAATTGTATATGTGAGCAGTCAGTTTAATTGTAGCATAAAATTCACATCTGACCGTACTTTCTGACTGACTAAAACGGGAAAGCTTTGTTTTGCCTTTTTCAGCCACAGCATCGGCCTGGAAGGACAAAGCACTTGTCGTCTTTACTGAATTGTAGCCGGAAACTTTAATAAAGTAAAAAGGAAAAAAAAAACTCCTTTATGAACCTTATAATTTATATCAAAGTGCATTTTTGAAGTTTTATTTTTCCCTGCATGTTTTCTGGCATGTTGGCTCTGCCCCAGGTCTGTGTGAAAGGATTGGGACATATATTACTTCATGAAGGTCACAGGTGCATTATTTTTTTCCCTCCTTGGAAGTTGACATAAACTATTGTAGGCAGTACAATAATTACTAGTACTAACACATAAATGTGCAGCTGGCGTTGCCATGGAGACCAGGAAAGCCCTATCCTGCTCAATGGGAAACACTGTGTTTCAAGGCTCCTCAAAACTAAATAAAAAAAAAATCACTGTGGGGTCTTATGTCTGTAGGTTACATTTGTTATGCCATTTCATGAACTGTAGGATTGGTACCTCCATCCATAACACCTTATTCTGCACACAGACCAAAACGTGCGCACAAAACACAAACGGTGTTGCCGATAGTGGAATAAATTATTCAGAGACACGAGCGCACGTCGCAGGTGAACAGAGGAAGCGCAAAACAAGCGGCGCTGCTCAGTCGCCGTTATCAGATGCTTTATGCAAATGTGGTCTTTGTCTCTCTCGCTCTCTACCAGAGACTAAGCCAGCCTGCTTGTTCGATGGAGTGGAGTACTCTGATGGAGACATGTTCCGGATGGATGCCTGTCGCTTCTGCCGCTGCCAGGGTGGAGTCTCGGTCTGTTTCTCAGCACAGTGTGGCATCCTTCACTGCGACCGCTACTACGTGCCAGAGGGAGAGTGCTGTCCCATCTGCGAAGGTAGGCCGCAGCGGCCCAAAGACAGAACCCCGATATTTCAACACAGATATGTCTCGACAAAAACAAAAATATATATATATATATATCGCCCTGTTTCCTTTAACTCATGCAGCAGGTTGATTTAGAGCTTGTGGTTGTGGCTTGAGTGTCCTTTACTGTGCCAATCCCCTCTGCCCTGCAATTGGTTACAGACACCAGCCAGCCCGTCCTGAACTATGCCGGCTGCTATGCCAATGGGCAGATCCTGGCCCACGGCGACCACTGGCGAGAGGACGACTGCACGTTCTGCCAGTGCGTGAGCGGGGAGGCGCGGTGCGTGGCGGCCGCCTGTGGCCACAGTTGTCTAAACCCTGTGACCGTACCCGGAGAGTGCTGCCCGGTCTGCGAAGGTAAGGACCACCCAGTAGCTCTCCCACCCTGCAGACTTCTGCCTGTCTCTGGGCTGCAGATTTGCATGCGTCTGTCGTCTTCAACTGCTCGCAGATTTGTGGGCAGGAAAAAAAATTATATATAAGCAGTTTTCAGGTTCACACTCAATGTTTAAACAGATTCTGTGCTGATGCAATGAAAAGCACGAAAAGCATGGTTAGAACTTGCAGTGTAGTGAAAGGTACCTCTCCTCTTCTAATGTTCACTCGCCCCCACCCGTGCCATTTTTGGCTTCCTGGTTCCCTCGTGGTGTTTCATTTCAAAGCACCAATTCTCACAGTGGCCCAGTCATCAAACGTGTCAACCCTTGATCGCCTCTGCAGTGGGCTGGCTTTGGTGTTGTTATTTGTTATTTTGTCATTCTTTGGTGTCGTCGTTTTTTTTTTTTTTTTAATTAGTCCTGGTACGGTTAGATGGACACATTTCTACTTGTGCGGTCTCCGTCCAGAAAAGGCAGGAGTAGCTCTTTAAGTGTTCTCTGAAGTCACAAACACACAGCGTTCAAAGGGGCGGTCGAGGCTCCAGCAGCCCGGTGTAATTTCACTTTTGTTACAGTTGTAGTTACTCTCTTGTCAGTTCCAGTTATGTGCTGCGGCTCCAAGGTAATACATTTCGGATCGTGAATCATTCATTAGACTTGCCATTGTATGCATGATTGGAACCCAGCTGGTGACGCCGTTCATAACCGTCGCCTTCGCCCCATTATAACACGAGTTTCTGCTTTGGATTGCATTGTAATAAGGACTTGCTGACAGCAGCTGCGGCAAGTGTTTTTTTTTCTTGGCCTACTTGTCTGCACCCTTTTTTTGCAGCTACTAGTGAGATGGTTTTATATTGTGGCCACTGGTAATGTGCAGCTACTCCCTTTCGAATATAATACATGCATTTCGGTTCATTTAGAAAACTGTAACACTACATGAAATAGGCCTTTCATCTGCATTTCTCTCCTTTTTTTAATTAGTCTTGAATAGAAGGTTTTTGTTTTTTATTCTTCTCCCCAGACTTGGACCAAAAAAAAATCACCACAGTACATTGAAGTTGTTTGAGTTTCCATTTCAGGGAAAATTAGCTAGCTAACAAAAATAGTGCCCATTATGACTATAAGCAGAAGGGCATGCATCTCTCTCTATATATAAAGGCTTCTTTTGTGAAGCTTCTTTGAAATGGGCTCACGTTTCTGGAATCATTGCAGGGAGATTAGTTCAGTATTACCCTGGTCTATGGATATGCCCTATGGATATGTACACTCTCTCTTTGAAATTCAGAATATATTTAATTGAGTAAACATGTCATAGTTCCTATGCAAATGCAGGGGACCCTTCTATTTCTAGCCCAGTATTGAGCAATTGGCAGACAGGGAGTGGCTCTCCTTTGGTTCCCTCGTTACAGGGCATGGTGCTGCTGTGGTGGTATTATATAAAATAAAAAAAAACTGAATTAAATAATAAATAAAAAAAATGCACATGCATGTCTCAGCAGGGGTTCCAATTACTGGCAGGAGCAGGTGTCTGATGAGGTGGAGGGTCGTCATCCGTGATGGCAGAATAACAAGGCTCTCGTGCGCCTGTACCACCATCCCGAGGTTTAAGGGGAAGTTCCTGTGTAACGACATATTGGAATTCAGTTTCGTTCAATGTATTTTTATATAGCGCCTCTCACAACGGAGTTGCCCAAAGGCACTTTACATGGGTGTGTTGTGATACGTTACATCAGCATTTATCGGCTGTTCATATCAAGCTACGTCATTTATACCCAATAATTCAAAAATGGGGGAAAGGGAAGGCAAAGGAATGAAAGAAAGAAAGGCAGATGACAACAGAGGAGAGGAACCAAAAACTCTTAAATAGGGCGAAAATAAAAACCTTTGCAGGTCAAAGGTCAACTGGCATACCAACCCCCTCTGGATATGCTAACACTATACAGCCCTCATTGCAAAACATAAGGGGGAGATTCACTGATTGTCTTGATTTATGTATTTCTGGTTTAGTTGGTTCAAATTCTGTGATAGGCATCTATACCCACAATTAGAATACTCACTTTAAAATGATGTTTTGACAAGATCACAAAGTTCTGGCCCATGTTCTTCATAGATGTGAAAAACATCACTTCTCAGTGTTGTTTTGGCTGCATAGTGATGCATATCATCTGCATGTATACACTGTTTAAAATTATATGAATTGCCCACTGATCCCAACTTTACAGTGTCTAAAAGTAATAGAATAATTCAGTAATAATTAAACAAAGATACTCTCGCCTGCATCAGATGCAATGCATATTTGACCTTTGATCAAGGTCATCCAGCTATAATATTAAACATGTCTTAAGGTACACATTTCCTCTAGTATTGAGTAGAGCCAGCCAAGCCTTATTATTCTTATATTTTCATGGTGAGGATTAGAACCCCCCAGCCTCCCCATCAGCGCATATTGTGATGAACGCACTCGCCAGTAGCTCGATATGAACAGGCGATGATTAGGTCGGGCCATTCAGGAGTCCGTGCTATCGATGCAGGCGACAGATGCGATGGATCCCTGAGAACACTGACCCCCGTGTTAGCTCACCCCGTTGGCTGGAACCGCATGACATCCTTACCAATTAAACCCATTTCAGGAGGCTTAATTATAAAGTAATCGATACATGCAGGATCTGGAAAATGAGAACGTATGTGACAACTCCTGGGCATTGTTTCCTGTCCACTCTTCTTTATTAGGATGCAGAGAGCCCAATTAATGGGGCCAAAGGTTTGTCAGGAGCTATAGAAACAGGTATAATGACAGCCTCAGGTGGCCATGCCCCCATGAACATTCACGCCCACCGCCCGTTATCTTGGCTGAGGAGAGGTTTTTCTTCTCCTCATACCTTTGAATAGTCTCAGCTTGTATGATGGTGTTTTATTGGCCACAAGAAAAAAAAAATCATAGAAATGGGGATTAAATAGGAACTAATGCTGAAATGAAACGAACATGAAATGAAAACTTGAAAATGAAATGAAATTAAATGATGCTTCTTTTGCCATTTTTTTGCACAGATACAAGTGCAGGTGCATTGGAAGGCTTCCTATCACATTTCCCATCATTCTTTTCTTTGACACATACATATATGCAGTTTAGAGTCTTATAGTGACTGTGGACTTCTTAAAATATCTTATATAATGACTCTTTTGTTTTTCTCTGTTGACTTTCCAGTTACTTTTAGAACGAAGCTCTAGCCGATAACTAGTATTCATGTATCACTTTTAGCTATATATTGCCTTATTTTGGGAAGAGAATGTTCTGTGTTTCTGTGTGCAAAATGATCTCAACCTTTGAGTCGGTTTACGAAAATAAATAAAAGTAACTAATTCAGAAATTTCTGTAGGAAAATAGTTTTTTAAATGCTTACTTGAAGGTACTGGAACAGCAAAAATGAAATTCCGCAGTGCCATCCCCAAATTAATTGTCCTGTCATGAAACTTGGCCGTGCTTGATGACTGGGTGTCGTAATTCTCTGTTGGGTTCCAAAGACATTGAAGTCAGACGTCATACGAAAAGCAGCTGCATCCCAATTGAACAAATATGTAAATATACAGCATCAAGGTGGTACTCTGCATCTGGATGGGAAGATAATATTAGAAACAATATTTTTGTAATTAGACTTCAATTCCTTCATGCCCAGTTTTGTGCTTTTTTGGGAAGGTCAGGAGCACAGATGTTGGCCAGGCTGTTAAGAAAACTCAAACCTTGGATACCAGTCAAGCTCTATCATACCTGTCCTCGTCCTTGTACTTCAAAGTTCGAGTGTTTTTGCTCTGAACTATAGTGAACTAATTAAGCAACTTCATAGTCCTTACTTTGAATTATTCATTTTTATTTTCCTAATCATGATTTGTAACCAGACCTCATTTCTTCAAGGTGACACCCTCTGTGTGCCAGTTTGTTATTCTGCTGGGCACAATGTATGTAATTAAGCAAATGAAGGCTGTTAGCTTGGGATAATGCCCCTGGAGGTTTGTAATGGTTATTACAACATGCCTGACAGACACGAAAGATATGATGCCTGTGATTCAGGGTGCCTGCTTTCGCTCTTTCTGCTTGTCTTCACGTGAGTATGCGTGGACACGTGCTTAGCACAGCAGCTCAGTGGGAAACATTGTAGTGCCTACAAACCTTTGTCTAGGGATGCCTGCCATGTGATTCCTGGGATAGGCTGTAGGCTCACCTCAACCATATACTGTATAAGTAGCTGGGGATGGATAGATGGACGGATGGATTAATTTTTTGAGGTGCCAGAGTTTTAAGATTAATATTTAATATTTTCTAACGATTCCCCTTATTGACTGTTCACAAAATTAATTCTAGCGGGGGAATCTCAGCAGGCAGAAAGTGTTCCCTAAATGAAAAGATCGGATATAAAAAAATTAAGCATTTCATGCTGAAAACATATTAGAACCAGTCTCTTCTGCAAATCTCTTCCTGTAGCGGGTACGTATCTGAAATGTTCTGTTTATGTGGAATTCCTACATCTGTGCACATCTGTCGTCCTGTGATGTTGTATTTATTATTTATATAGTAGCCACCTTATCTGTTACATTGTGTGTGTGCCCCTGGCACCCTTGTGTGTTACTGTATGTATGTTTTCTGTTTTCATTTATTAGCCATTATTCTCCTTTTGGCCTCTCCCTTGTGGCTGGCACTGGTGTTGTTTACATTCTGTGCACTTTTCTATACTACCCTTTATGCCATTGTGTGCTGTAGATTGTATATAGATGGTATGACAATGAAGACCCACTTGACTTGACTTGAGATGGACTCTGTAGAAACATAGTTGAGAATTACTGTTCTGCTAATATCTCATAAGTACCAATTATAGTGAGATATTACCATTCATGAAATATGAAGCTATTAAAAGTAATATCACAGATGCAGACTATAGCAGACAATGGTGAAAAGAATGTAAACTATGGATATTTGGATAGGGACAAAAATCAGACCCACTTTTGAAAAATTAGAACAAGATAAGTGATGTGTAAGCAAAAATGTCATGAAAATGTTTCTTAACAGTTCTTTATTACTGGCCAACAGTTCGCCTGATTAACTCCTTAATATCTGAGTTACAGGTGTTAGGAAGTAACTTGACATTGTTATCATAAAATTCCTATTTTGAAGGCTTGTTTCAAGGTATTAAATTTTTCAGTATTTTTATGTATAGTGACGCTGTTGTCTTTTATCATTTAATATACCACAATAACCTCTGTTAGGCAATATTTTGTAGCTGGACTTGAAAATATTCCACTAGATGCTGCAGAAATATATTTACATATATTACTGTGGTTTAGCTAAAATTGCTTTTGACTTGCTAGACTTGCAATCACAATCATAATCACTGAACTCCATTCAAATGCATGAAGGAGTTCTTCGGTGACTCCTCCCTATTCCCCTCTGCCGTTTCCCCAGAGCCTACCTACATCACTATGGCGCCCCCTGCCTGTAGTTCCCTGAGTAACTGCAACCTCACGGAACAGGAGTGTGTCTACGGATACAGACGCGATCAAAACAACTGCCGCCTGTGCCAGTGCAAGACACGTGAGTTACCAGGTTTCGTGGTGGTAGTAGTTTGGTAGTAGTAATGTTCCTTGAAAACCTGAACTAAAATGTAAAACTACTTTGAAAGCCTTGCGGCAATAGTATCTGGGATAGGCTTCAGCTCCCCGAGACCCTGCATAGGACAAGCAGGTACAGAAGATGGATGGATGGATGGGACTCCTTAGAAAACTTTTGGGCAAGGATGCAGTAGTGCAGTTACCTTTATTCTGATACATTTAAATAATGTAATTGTTAATTTAATACGACAGTAACCCCATTTGGCAACATTTTCTAAAACACCTGAAATTCATTGAGAAACTTAGTTGAAATGTAAAGTACTGTATCCGGATTGGTAGACAACAAAAACAATATTTTCTAAGCATTTCTAAAAAAAAAAAAAAAAAAAAAAGGCTTTTTAAAACTTTGTTCATCTTTATGTATTCAAATTTCACAGAGACGCTAATATAATGAACTGCCATAATCAAATTTGAATTATGCTTGAATGTAATAAGCATATCGTACGACATATAAAAAAAGGATCAAAAGATTCTATTATTTTTCTTTAAGTCTTGTTTTATGAGAATTGACGTAACCAAGTAATAGATGATGCTTTTTAGTTGTTAGGTGTATGTAATTTGTCAAAAGTAATACCAATATCTTGTGATTTATATAGCCTGTATAATACAGAACACTAATCCCCAATTAGATTCACAGTTTCCCCCCCCCCCCATCATTTTAGGAGAGGAGCTGTGTGGAGGTCTCATCGCAGGCTGCACGTTGGATTGCCCATTCGGCTTTCAGACCGACATTCATGGCTGCGCAATATGTCAGTGTCGGCCAAGACCGAAGAAGTGCAAATCTGTGGCATGTGACAAGGACTGTCCCTTTGGCTTCATGTGAGATATTCCCCGCTTCTCAGTTCTGCCGAGCTCGGTTAGCGTAGCCTTAAAGAGAAGGATTAGTTAGTGTTACCCAAATTTGGTCATTGGCTCATTTGCTGTCCATCCTTCACACGCGGTGTCATGGACTCTATCCGGGACCTGTGAATTAGCCTCAGTTAGCCCTTCTGGACAGCTGCAGGTGATTCACAGCATGAAAACGGTGCAGATTAGCCACGGATATGACTTAGGGGAGCACAGGTCACTGCTCGACTGCCTCTAGTCAGGAGTAAGGCTGTTGGGTGGAATGTTCAAGTCACATCTGCTTAAACATTCCCAGATTTTATATATCAAAATGTTATAAAGAAATGACATTTCCTTCCATTAAAATTTGCTAAGGGTGCTTAAATCGTGACCGAGTAAGTAATAAAACTGAAAATATTTCATATTGAGGGTACCTCTGGAGCATTGTAGAGGTGACCGTGTATCGTTTAAGCAGCAGTGAACATCGGTGTGCTCTCCTAGGCTGTCTGGTAGTGCAGCGGTGCTGACAGACAGAGCACACTGCACTCCCGTCACATTCATTGCTACCTTAATAAAGTAACTCTTAAGGTGTCATTGAACGTGTGTTGTATATCTGACCATCTATATTTGCTATCACTTCTGTCTCTTTTCCATTTTCTGAAATGAGTTACTGCCCTGAATGCTTGCATCTAAGATTCTAATTTTAGATATCTATTTATTTTCTCAAAGTTATAGCTTAGGTTCAGTCTCGGAGTGTTCGTCTGAATTATTCATTTGCCCGAGGGCACTGCTTGCTCTCCACCCCTTCTATTGATATTCTCCACAGCTGAAATCACTCCTGATAGCTCCTTATCACATCACAGAATGCGAATGGCGTGTGGTTGCTTTTCACTCCCATTATTCTATAGATAAGCAGATGGAAAGGACCAGTGGGGGAGGGGGGTCATTCATGGGAGGCGTTTTAGGAATTCTTAACTAAGTTAGCATGCACTTAGTCAAAAAGCACTTAGCTTATAGAGGCGAAAAATCTTTTGGTTCATTGCCTCAGGTGGCTTGGATAAAGTGGAACTGAACAGCAGTCAAGCTTTCGGGCGACTATACACTTTTCTTACTTTACAGACTTTTAAAGAAGAATCACATCTCAGGTATCTGACAACATGCAGGACTGTGCAAAGGTCTTAGTGATATTTAAATGATGTTTATATTTGTATGGGACTGTGCTAATGCGTGTCAAAGTTTGTCGGCTTCCCAAAATGACCCCAGTATTTAGAGCAATCATCCAATACACCAATACACTAGCAAACCTCATATGACTAACCAATGTCTCATTGACTTTTTTAACTAATTAAGTTAATTAATTGAGGGGCCCTGAGGTTTGGGAACTGAAGCGATGTTCTTCTAACCGTCCAACAAGATATCAGTAACTTTTCTGAGAACAGAAGAAATTTGTACAAATTTTTTATTGTGTTACTCTTAATTTTCATTTGTTCTAACGTTAAACTGTTTTTTGTTCTGAGCAAATGTGCACTTACTACCCGGATAAAAAGCTTTCAACATTTCTTTTGACTGCCTATGACTTTTGCACTGAACTGTATACAGACAACATAGCTTGGACTACAGCAGCTAACAGGCTATTCAACACGATATTTGCTGATGTTTTCAAGACATCGCAGTATAAGATTGAACTGTTTGCAATGGTTATTTTTTAATTTGCTGGAATGTTCTAATTTTTTTTTACTATCTTTCAAAACAACTCCCTTTAGAAAGAACAAGCATGGCTGTGATGTTTGCCGCTGTAAGAAATGTCCAGAGGTACCGTGTGACAAGGCCTGTCCATTTGGCTTCCAGTTGGACCAGCTGGGCTGCCTCATGTGCCGGTGCAGAGGTAAGCGTCCTGCAAAGATGCAGATTCCATTAGCTGATGTCATTTTTGATTAGCAGTCAGCTTTGTCTTTTATTTGTTATTAATAATGTGACGTAACAGGAAATCGCAGTCACAGTAATTGTAATTCTTTAAGACGTCTAGCATCACTGTCAGTGAAAATTATGTGTACGATGTCAACTGGCATTATTTACTCGCCATCGAGATAATCTTCTGCACTAACGCTATGAGATAGTTTGAATGTTAACATGTTTTGCCTAAGAACAGCTAGCAAGTATCACAAGTTCTTATGGGGAAATTAGGGTTCATTGTAGCTAAAAATGTAAAATGTGTAAGGAGCACAAGGTTTCATTAAGCTCCCAGTTCATCTTGGGTCACTTTTTTATTTTAAGGCTGAAAGTTCTGTTAGAAGTTTCACTCTTGCTTATTTTATTTTAGTGGATATACAGTCATGCGCCACCTATTGACATTGATTGGTAATAAAAATAATGCCTTATAAATGCTTGAGAAGGACTAATAAATAGACGTAGTAATTTCCATTTACGTAAATGCACCTTTAATTCACTATAAAAGTCAGTGTTCACTTTGCAATCTTAAAAGTCAATGTTCACCTAGTATTCAGAAAATCCAAATAAAATTACTGTAGTAAGTGACTACATTAAATATTTCACACTTTCATTAAAATGAATTACGTGATTTATGTAAGTTTCGTCAAGCCCCTCCAGTCGTCTGATATTATGTACATAAACGTAAATGGATTTAATTTAAGTAAATTCATTATTCATTGTTCATTATTTACTTAAAACCATTTCATTTACAACAGACAAGCGACGTAAAGTCGAGATTGATGTGTTCTGTAATGACGGCTACTACTGTACTTTGATATATTCATATTTTTCAGTGCATTGATGTTTTCTAGTGTCAGTGGATGAAAAGTGTAAATATATCAGTGATATAGGAGAGAAACATGTGCACTCAGTATTTATGTCTAATGTATTGTTTATGTATTGTCTATGTCTAATGTATTGTATACTTATTAATGTATCTGCTGAATATTATTTATAATATCTGTATTAACTGTTGCACATACATTATAGGGATATCAAAATAGTGACCAAAATATATAGTTGAGACTGTGTCTTAATGTCATGTCCATATTATGTTTATATGTATTAATATTTATATTCTGTTTATTACTTTTTACTATTGCAATTTGTGAATGTTTAAGAGCAATAACTATTTTATTTCATTGTACACATTTCAACAGAATCCATATCCAACTTAAGCAAGTGTGCAGTCTGAAATAATTAGAAATTATGAATTTCTGAAATTTAACATGGGTACATGTTAAATTCATGTTTAATGGTTTTGGCCTGAGGACGGTTAGTCTTCCACATTGAATGTGTTTGAAGACACCAGATCTGGGGTCTTCAGTCATTTCTGATATTAATATTACTCATCTGTTATGGGGACTTCATTCTGAATAATGAATTTGACATGTGAAATATTTATGAAAGGGAGCATGGCTGTATTAATGAGGGCACTTTTAATTTGCTGATTTTCAGTCTGTGCATCCTTCATATCTCTAAGAGGGGATTTAATTAAGGTTATCCCCCCCCACACCTTTTTTATCTTATTTTGCAGAGATATATTGATTATACCCTTTGCAGGAGCCACTTTCTAATCTAGCAGTTGTGAGAGAAAAAGGCTCTTGCTGGACAGCATTTAATTAGGGGACTAGAAAGCTTGAGGGTTGAGCACCGGAGTCGGGTTTTCCAGCGCGGTTCATTTCACATCACGCTGCCGATATCCTGATAGCTAGAGGAGTGCCGGCAAATGGGACCTTCATGTGACATTGATGAAACGGGCTAACCGGCAGATTATTCAGCCAAGCCGCAAAGCGAGCAAAAAAAGAACCGCGTGGGAGGGCCCATCTCATCTTTTTCGCACCGTGCGTGTGACATTTACCCGCGTCCCCCCCCCCCCCTTGCGTGCCATCAGACCCAAGTGTGGCGTCGGTGGCTCCTCCGGTGAAGCTGGGTTCCTGCCTGTCCATGGACGGCCATCGGCACGAGGATGGAGAAAACTGGCACGACGGCTGTCGCGACTGCTACTGCCACAACGGACGGGAGATGTGCGCCCTGATCTCCTGTCCTGTGCCGGCCTGTGCCAGTCCCACCATCTGGTCTGGTCAGTGCTGCCCGTCTTGCCCAGGTATGTTCCTTGTAGCTCGTGTTTCGATTCAAGCTCACACACTCTGAAAAGTGCACACAGTGTTGGCTAAGATGGTATTTGGCATAGGAAAGACACTGCAGATCATATTATTCAGTTTAGACTCTAGTGGTGATAAAAGGGAGGGATGTAGTTTGGCTGCTATAAGAAAAATCAGCCATCCTTGTCTTTTTAGAGGGTTGTTGAGAGTCTCCCCTTATGCCATGCTTATGGGTAGTCGGGCAATGATGCCCGTCATATCTAGGAAACGTGAGAAGAGGCTGGTCGTTACTGGCAGGGGAAATGGGCCGTACCTGGGAAGTGTGGACAGCAGCAATCCTGAGTCTTGACGGGCCGTGGTCCATGGTGCACTGTTCCTCTGTGGAGTGATCAGTGATTTGTTTAATAAAACGTAAGTTAAGGGGGCGAGTATAGGTCAGTGACCTGAGGTATGGAGGTATGGAGCGTGGTGCGGTCCAGGCAAGTGAGAAATAAAAATGGACAGAGCAGTGGAGGTAAAAGAGGGGGGTGTCTGTCTTCCCTCCTGGAAGGAATGAAGGAAGGAAGGAGAAAGAGAGCTAAGCAATCATCCCCGGGCTAAACTAACATGGACATACTATCGACATTCGGCAGGGAAGCAAGGCAGGATCTGTATTACATCAGCAAGCAAACATTGACACTCAGGAATTCTAGAACAATATGCACAATGAAAAGTTTATTCATCTCAAGCCTCCCTCCATTTTTTTTTCTTCTGCCCTCAGGTGATCCCGGCTCCCACAAACCCGAGCTGGGCGACCTCTCCGTCTGCCTCGCGCCGGGCGGCGAGTACTTTGTGGAGGGCGAGACCTGGAACATTGACTCCTGCACCCAGTGCACATGCCACAGCGGCAGGGTGCTGTGTGAAGCAGAGGTGTGCCCGCCGTTACTGTGCCAGAGCCCCATCAGGACTCAGGATTCCTGCTGTCCACACTGCCCAGGTACGGCCCATTTCCCCCGCCAGTCACGACCAGCCTCTTCTCACGTTTCCTAGATATGATGGGCATCAATGCCCGGCGACCCATTAGCGTGGCATAAGGGGAGACCCTCAATAACTCTAAAAAGACAAAGTTTAGAGCCTTTGTGGGAATCTGAGCTTTTTTGTATGTTTTCGTGCTCTATGCTAGATGAACCCTTCACTCCGCAATCCCCCAGCAATGACAGCATGCCCAGCTACTGCCGAAATGAGGAGGGTGACATCTTCCTCGCAGCGGAGTCTTGGAAGCCCAACATGTGCTCCAGCTGCATCTGCTTGGATGGAGTGATCAGCTGCTTCTCCGAATCCTGTCCAGTGGTTGGCTGTGGCAGACCCGTCCTGCGGAAAGGACAGTGCTGTCCCTACTGCCTGGGTGAGCTGCAAGGCAGTAGTGACATTGGGCCCATTTTTATGTTTTCTGGCTTGAGCTGGGAATCTCATATTACAAATATATCCAAAGCAATTCTGGCCGGTTTATGTATCTCGATATTTGATCACAGTCTATAGTCAAGGGTACAACTGCACAACTCCTCCAAAGAAGGGTCCAAGTCTCGAACCACCATGCATGGTGCTTGTTATAAGTCTCCCCTTTGTGTCCATCCATTCATCATCTGCAATCACCTATGCAGCGTAATCTCATGATGCGCCTGGAGACTTTCCCAAGAAGCATGGAGCATCACAGGGCACACATTTAGAGGCATTAGGACATCTGAGATGCATGACTTTTCCTTCCTAAAGAGGGAAACAAAGACTCCACAGAGGAAACCCATGTAAATTGTGACCAATAAGCAAACTCCTATCAAGACTCCATTTCACTGCAGACATGCAGTGAAAGACAAGTTTGACACCATCTTTCTTTAAGAACAGAAGTACAGAGGACAGTAAAACTCCCCACGTCGTTCTCGCCCCACCCCTGAAATCAAGGGTGCATTGGTTCCATCCTTACCAGTGAGATCATTCCCATGATTCATTTGCGTCCCAAGTTTGTTTGAGGCAAATTGGCAAGAACGCTGTCACCAAGAGTGCAGCTACATTTTGTTGCTATTGAGAAACGCAGATGTTCTTTAGGTGAATTTGTTAAAGTGCCATTGTGTGTGTGCAAGTGCTTTGCCCTCAATATCGTGGTACTTTCTAACATCATGGGCTATAACTTCCTTGAATAGAAGCCCTCATTGGATAAGAGGACACTGAAAATTTATGGATAGATGAACAGTTTAGTGAAAGACACTTTTTATAAAAAGACATTTTCATGGCTGGCTGCTTAGAGCTGAAACGGGGCTAGAGGTGGAGATCCCTACCTTCTCCCCCACCGGCCTCCAATACACTTCCAGTATTGAGAAACTGTCCATGCGGAAAAAATATTGAGAGCACCCTTGCTTACTGATATACGCTTGTATTTATTTATACAGGTGGATATTTTTCAAAGAATTTAGATTAAGTGTCTCGCTCAAGGGAAGAGCGGGAATTCCGTTTGTGGGGCTTTGAAGCCACATCTGCACCTTCAAAAGCCCGGTTCCTTAGTCGGTGCATGACCGGTTGACCTGCCCCACTACTCCAAATATTAGGATGGTACATCTGCTTTTATGTCTCGTCTGATCCTCTGAGTTGCCTTCTCTCTGAGGATGTGTTTCGTCTCGTCCCCTTTCAGAGGACACCGCGCCGAGGGCAGTGTGCCATTTCAACGGGAAGACGTACGCGGACGAAGAGCGTTGGGACATCGACAGCTGCACGCACTGCTACTGCCTTCAGGGTCAGACCCTGTGCTCCACTGTCAGCTGCCCGGCTCTGCCGTGCCACAACCCTGTCTACGTGGAGGGAAGCTGCTGTCCTATGTGCTCAGGTACTGCCTGGGGCAAGGCAGACTCCCAGCCTTCATCCGAAAGTCAAATCAATTTTTCTACCCTTTTATGTTCTTTGGTCGTCATTTTAAAGTATGACTTTATTTAAATCCATGTTTCTCAACCTGGTCCCTGGGGAGCCCCAGACAGTCCACATTTTTGTTCCCTCCCAGCTCCAAGCACAAGTAAACCAAACAATCAAGAACACCGAGTGCCTGGTACAGGTATGTCGGGAACTGGGAGGGAGCAAAAATGTGGACTGTGCAGGGGTCCCCAAAGACTGGGATGAGTAATAGACGTAAGAACAATGCTAAATTCTATGGCACAACAGCAGGAAAACACTAGCGTACAGGAACTAGGCCATACCCCACTCGTACTGCGAAGAGACACGAGTTAGAGTGCGGTTCCAGCTCATTTTGATCATCCACTGTAGAAGGGACAGGTCGGTAAAAGCATTGCCAGGTTTGAGGAGCAACAGTGATGTAAAACTGCAGAAACACTTACTGTCCGCACGGTGCACATCATGATTCACTAAATGTGAAATCTCTGCTAATTAATTTTTGCTAGCACATCTCCAGCAATTGTCGTGTTATGTTAGCATCAGGCACTAATAGAGTTAGCATTAGCGTGCATAAATTTGCATTACAAATATATTCCATTCAACCATTCTATAGCACTTCAGGTAGGAGGTTGGAAATGTTCATGTTCAGCGATATCAGGAATGCATCAAAACTTTACAATAATAATGATTATTATATAGAATGTAATTTTTTCCTTTCGATAATCATTCATATTCATGCAGATCACTGGTGTCGCAGGACATTTTGGCCAGTCGGCCAGCAGAGTTTAAACACGCTTTTGGCCCTGTCAGTAAGCAGGGGCATCTCAGCATGGGTACAGGCTGGGTACGGCTCCCGTAATGGCTCTCTCTGCAGTTCAGCTCGGGTACAGCTTGGTTCTCACTTCCCTGGCAGTGGAAAAGTGCCATAAGTGTATTGCTTGTTTTTTTTTTTTTAAAGCAGGCAATTTTGTAAGACTAACTTTATCGGAACCACATTCACATCCATGTGACACTGGGAAGGTATGATTGATTGGGTACTTCGTTAGGGTTTCGGAACTTTACGAGATTGTGAAGAATAAAAGATTAGCATTTTAGCAGTGGGGGGGGGGGGGGGAGATGAGGGTCAAATGGTCAGAGGGTTGTAGTGTGAAAAAGAAGGAAACAAGAAATTGTTTATAATCGGGTTAAGAATGGGCCATGGGTGTGTGAAAGGCTCGCTTTTTATTGTGCTTCAGTCTCGATGTAAGTGAAATGAAATAACATAGGTTTAGCAAAGTAAAGGTGCTACTCCTTCTGTTGTTCAAAGAGTACGCTCTTTCTTTGATAGATACCAGGATTCTACAAAAGTCATTGATAAACACAGTCTGGATTTCAGGAAGCTGAACTGCAGCGCTTTGTTGGTATGATTATGCGCAGTGTTTACCAAAGAGAAGAGTGCGATCTGCCCAGCTCTATGTATTTTGTCAACTAAGTTAGCAATGGGGGAAATCCCAAAGGAGGAGCAGAACAAAGAATTTCGTGGGCAGAGGAGTTTCAGAGTAAAGCCTTCTCTTTCTACACGGTTTGATGTTTAAAATCAAAGAGCAGAGGGGATAATGAAAGGTCAGGGGAGAGTGTATCAGACGGTTTTTCGGCATGCATAAGCAATATGGGCATTTCCGTTTCCCTGACTGCAACAGAAGCGAAGATTTGCAAAAAATTAAAAAGGAAGACCAAAAGGAAGTCAGTCAAAATATGTACTCTGGCAATACTTTTTTAGTCTTTCTGGAAGCTGATGTCTATTTATTTATTTATTTATTTATTTATTTATTTGTCTGTCTGCTCATTTTTATTTATATATTTATCTGTCTGTTAATTTCATTTATTTATTTGTTCATTTGATGAGGTTTAAGCCATGTCTGGACTAGCAAACTAGGAGCCGTAGGCCTTCTCGATAAGTGATTCTGCTGCGGATACGCTCCCATTCCCAGCTCTACCATGTTCTCTGCGTTTTCTACTGATTAGCTTAACGGTGCTCCCAGGAATATGAAACGTTCTTGAAATTCTCCGGTATTGTTCCCCTGACTTCTTCACATGCTGCCTGAGCCTCGTGAGATAGCTTTTGGTGAAGAATGCAACAATAGGGTGTCTCAGGTGCAGCTATTTTTAATGAGATTGTTGTAAAAACAAATTCACGTTATTTTGCGTCGTTATCAAGGGAGTAAATAGCAGTGCGATTAGGTATTTCTTTTTTGCATTTCAAGCCCTTCTTTCTCCACAGTGTGTTGTAGAAATGGGTGTGTGCCTTGTAATTGGCTGGTATCTCGTCCAAGGTGTGCTCTGCCTTGTTCCACAAAGGTGTGTAGGTAGCTAGATAAACTTCATTGGTCCTGAGGGAAGAAATCATTTTTTTAGGTCGGGGCATTTCTTGGGATATGCTTCAAGCTCACTCGAACCCTGCACCAGATAAGCGGTTATAGAAGATGGATGTATATGTTGATGTAAATATTATAGATACTAGACAATGTGTTAACTAAAGAGATTAAATCCATCAACTATATTCACTTGTTTAAATTTTATACAGTGGGGTACTTATTCTAAGCTTGTTGTATTGATAAATCTCTCAGATATAAATTTAGTGAAGTCACATAAGACTAGCTGATGTCACAGCAGTGCATTCTTTGGTATGTTTTATTGCTTTATTGTTTTTTCGGGAATTGGTGGATGCACTGGTAAAAAAAAAAAAAAACGAATTTTTGTTGAATTTTTGTGCTTCAATTGTGATTAAATTAACACTCAGCTTTGAGGCTGACACAGATGCATTGATTATGAACTGCGATGATCCTCTTTCACCTATCAATTGCTTCAGCCAGGGCAAAAAGTATTCAATGATGTTCTCATAATTAGAATCCACTGCAATTCCAACAGTTGTTGATTTATATTTATGAGAATAGATATAATATAATATGAGATTAGAGTATGACTAACTGACTTTCTAAAGGTACAAGACCCAGTGAAATCAAATCTGGTTTGAGCTGATTCACAGAAACGCCATGCGGACCGTTGTTCACAGAGCTGAGATCCAGCTATGGGATTAAGGTGAAAGCTGACAACATGAGAAACCACTTTTAAGCAGTGGCCTTCAGGAATCTCACTTTTTAAAACACGTGTCACGTATTGCACGGCAGCAAAACTTGTCGTGTGGTGCAGCCAAAAATGAGTTAACTTAATCCTCCTGTGCTGCTTCCTTCATTGGCTCGTGTAGTTACTGTAGCTGCCACGCACCGTAATACAACAGTATTCACTGTGTAGCTACATTACGATGCAGTTTTTGAAAATAGTAGCAGAAGCAGAACATACAATTATTGTTGCACAGTGCAAGATGTAAAAGATGTACATCAAAATAAAAAAAAAATAGAAAAAGCGAAACATAAAAATAATAATAGTAATGACGGCTGCAGGTCCAAGCATATTTCCCTTACTGTGCCTTTATTAAAATTAAGAAACTGCAGTACTGAATTTATTTAGTATTGTTTACAGTGCTCAGCTTCTATCTGTGAAATGCAGAGTATGTCAGTGTGTCCAATCAGGTAATACGATAATTTGTCCTTGCATGTAACTCTTAGAAATATTACCGTCCATGAGCAAATGTAAACGTCTGTTTTGTGCAGACGTTTTCTTTTTGTAATCTTTTTTGTCTTTAGTCCCCAAATTCTTACTCCACTAAAATTCATAATTTTTTTATTATTTTATCATATTGGACAACACCTTTCGTTTAGTAATTGTTTTTAATTTAGGCGACAAGTGGCCACATCTGTTTGGTTAAATACAGTGTGTGCCTGCATGTGTGGCTGTGTGTGTGTCCCACAATTTGATTAAAAACCTGTTTTTTTTTTTTTTTTTAAATATTGTGGGGACCACATTTTCATTACCCACAAGAGGAAACTCAACTTTACAAAAAATCTCTGACTGCAATCAGAAAACTAAAAATGTCAAAGGTCTTGTATTTTGTTTAGTTATTTATGGTTAAGGGCTGGACAAGGGTTAGGATTATCGTAGTTAGGGTTAGGGTTATTATGATGTATATAAATGAATGGAGAGTGATAGGAAAATATAAACTGTGTGTGCGTGAGACAGACAGACTCTGAGGCACTCTGGATTGCGCTGCGTATTGATGCAAGTTACTGCTCTGCTTGTCTGCTTTCATTCAGATTTCTGTTCACTGTCGTCTCATTATCAGGAAGAGGTGCTTCATGGCGTGTCCTCAAAGAATAATCTTAATATATAAATCATTACAAATATCTGTTTCACTGCTGTCGCTGTCAGTGACACTTATAGTGACGACTGTGCTTTGACAGCATGTTTTCCCGTGTCTTTTCCTAGGCATGTACCCGCCCACAAACATACCTATTGAAAAGACTGACCAACGGGGCAATTCACAGATGCACCAGCCAGCCTGGCCCACAAGAAGTGAGAATGACATCATGCCCCAGTTCAGAGGTCTGAACCACTGCCTTTCACCAGTGTTTTCTTGGAATTAAAATACGTAGTGCAGTCTGTTCCTCTGCAGTGAAAAGCTGCTCACTGTATGTATTGCGTAGCTCAGCTGAATGATTGAAGTTCAAAGTTCATCCAATATGTTCAAGAAACTGTTTCCAGTTAAATAGAACATTTTATTTAGCATATTGCTGGTATTGAGAACAATGCTAATAGATATTTCAGTTGCTAAACTTCTGTAGCATAGCAGTAATAATCAGCATGGATATCTCATGTTGTAGCAGAATATTTTGGAAGCCTGCAGATAGATGTCCCAGTTGCTAAACCTCCTGAGCCTGTCAGTAGTAATCAGCACAATTATTCCATGTCGCTACAGGAAATTTTGGAAGCCTGCAGATGCCATACTTGGATGGGAAGACGCCGTTGCCCAGTGAAGATGATACCTTACACTCGGTGGCCTGGGTGGCACTGCCCGTTCTGATGATGCTTGTCACCATTTCAGTCGTGCTGCTCATCAATCAGAAGAAGCAGTGGATTCCTGTTCCTTGCTATAGAACCCCCACAAAGGTAAAAATATATATATGTATATTTATAATAAAGTATATACTTATATGTGTATGTATATATGTTTATTATAAGGGTTGGAAATATACAGTGGAAGGTTCCCATTTCGTTTCTGGTTTCTGGTAGGTGTTTGTATTGCAAAGAAACCATGGTGACGCATGTGTATGGAATGCATCACTTCAAATAAGCTTCAGTTGAAGGTTATTCGTAAGTGGCAGACAGTTAATGAAAGCAGAAGTGTCATTATAGATATTCATCGGGAGAGAGATGTCCACCGTCTGATTGAGCAAGTTCTTGGAACTTAACTGAAAGCATGATTGAAGCACCTTGTTGATTCCCAAGGTTATTGCTGCATGCATTCACTGCATGTCTTATGCAAGTAGACAGGAAAAAATAAATAAATATGGTATACAAAGCCATTATTGTAGACAATGCTCAGTATGCATTGTACAGTAAGACAGTGCACGTTCTGAATATAATTATGAAATGAAATAACTTGAATGAGAATTCAAAAAATGTGTTGAATGGGTGATTTTCTGTGAATTATTAGTGGAAATTAAATTAGGCCAGAGGATCAGCTTTCATTGTCATCTATGTGTAAAATGTTTGAAGGTCCCCGGTTAAATTTTGTTAATCCAGTATAACTGGCTAATAGCTATAATGGGCAATAATTAATCACTTAATACCTACACTTGAAAACAAAGTACTTAAATAATTAAAGCCAACTGTTATTAATTGTAATAAATGCAAAATTTATTTATAGACGAATAACATACCTGCAAACAGCAACAGGCTAATATGTCGGCAGATTCATTTTGCGAATGCCATTGTATAACAGTTTTGACATGTTACGCATATTCAAAAACTCATTAGTGTGTCACTATTGATGCAAGATATTAAACTAGAGGGGCTTTAAATTCAGCCCTTGATGAGCACCTTCACCTTCATTTAGTCCTAAGCATCATAATCTTACTTTCATCCTGTATCTCCTTTGTTGTGTTTGACGTTCCTCAGCCTACTTGTCTGAACAACCAGCTGGTGTACGTCGACTGTCAGAAGGGCACCAAGGTGCAGGTGGACAGGTCCCAGCGCATGCTCCGCATCGCTGACCCCGACCCCAGGTACAGCGGTTACTATAGCATGCAGAAGCAGAACAACCTGCAGGGGGACAGCTTCCACCAGACTGTGTGAGTGAGCCCCTGGCAAGAGGCCAACACTGTGTAGCTAATCACCGCTGTAGAGACCTGAAGGACATCGCCACCAAACCACAGAATATCTCCAAAAATTGTCACCTGCCTGAAACCCCAAGCAAAAAAGAAAAGAAAAAAAAAAACAAACAACAAACTGACAGTCTTATCAAAAAATGCAACATAATAAACCAAACTGAATTGAATTATCATGATTTACGCAAACAAAAAAAAAAGAAAGCGAACTGGTTTTCCGGCCTTTTCTGGATGGATTTTGTGTGTGTGTATGTCTGTGAAGTTTAATGTACAGTTCTGGGATTAGGACAAACTGGCTTTTGCAACAGTGCTATTTTACCACATTCCTGCTTCCTTGAACCGACCTTGAAATGAGAACACGAATATCCCGAACAAGTGTTTCCAAGAACACTGTAGCGCCAAAGCTCTCCTATACGAAAATGAAAACCGGAAAACGTGCCGCGTTCTGCCCTGCGTGGTGGTAGATGGGACTGCTGGACTCTGTTAATTGATACGAGGAAGAGAGCAGACTGAACACCCAGGTCAGAGACTAAATTGAGCGTTTCTTTGCCCGTCTTGGACACGTTGTCTTCGCAAGCCAATTTTCGGTAAAACGTCACCTGCGGAAAGGACAATAGGAAGAAACAATGCTAAGCTGTCGCCAGAATTGTTTTATTTTATTTTGCCAAATTTAGCAGCTTTCTTCCGGCTGTAGTGCACCTGTTAAATTTTTTTTTCCTTTTCCGTAGCTCCTCGAGGCCATAGGGTTCTGTATTTTACAGCCAGGGCCAGAATTAACGTTATACTTTCGTACAAACCTAACAATGTTTAAACTTAAAGGTTGGAAAAAATGATATAAAAGATAAAAGTTAATATAAAAGTTTAGCGATACTTATGGATTGAATTTTAAATGTATGCTTTATAAGTGCTGCTTTTCCTTTGTTTTTGAGGCCTTTCTGTTTTCCAGGTTATAAGAGTATAAAAAAGGCCCCATTGGGTTTCCCTGTGCCTGATCTGAACGTTCTGTCGTCTCCTGGGGTCTAACAGCTTACAAATCCAATTTTTCTTTGTCATTTTCTTCTTTGAGTAGGAATTTGCGTTACTGGTTACCTAACTGCTTCCCTTTCCGGAAGCTACTTAACTATGTTACCCAAGCACCTTTTTTAGTTCTTCCTCCTTTGCAGCAAACATTTTGGCTACTCCAGACATTATAGGAACACTTATGTACATATTTTATTCTAAAAAAGAAAAAAAAATTACATGAAATATTGTGTGAATATATGTCTGTGTGTATGTATACGTCTATGCATGTATGTAGGTATGTGTGTATACACACACACACATGCATGCACACATGGTTTTCTTCACCTGTAAATTTTTCAACAAATTTCCTATTGAATGTATTTATGGTTCAGAAGAGAAGTTTTACTGAATGATGGGGAAATAGCGAAACAGGCATTCCACAGCCTTGTATGAGATTTAGTCTGAGGCAGAAGACAAACATCTCAGTTTATTTTGTCTTTATTATTGTTTTTGTTTTGTTCTTGTTTCGTATTTTTTTAAAGGCTGCACAAGCGTGAGTGCTGCCCCACCCCCCCAAACCCTGCACAACTTGGGATGAAAAGAAAAACAGACAAATAATGTACCACCCATTCGAGTAGATGTTTTCCTTAATTCATTATGACTTATTTGTAAAAGGCTGTTTCTGATGTCAGAACTACTGGAAAGGTAAGAAGTAAGCTGGGGTTTGGGGTGTGGGTGCAAGGCAAGAAGTATAGAGTAGTGGGTGTGTAGCAGTTTGTCTTGGGTATATCTTAATCTATCTAAAAATGTAATTAGAATCATTCGTCTGGCACTTTTACGTAGAAAGTAACCTTTGGTGTTGTTTTTGTTTTTCCTTTAAGCGAATGCTTTTCATGGAAGAGTGGCCCTTTTTTGGAACCCTATGAGATCCAGTGTTATGTCCGACGTTAAAATTAAAATGCTTTGCCATAAAATGTCAGAGAAACTGCATGAAGGGGACCTATAATTTCTATATTTGCTTCTATGTGTATGTATGTACACAGCAAATTTATAGCAGCTTTGAGTCTGCTTGAATTCCCATATTCAGAGCTCTCCCTCAGCACTCAATGTGCATTTTGAGAGAATTTATTTCTCTATTTCTCTATTTAAAATTGAAAGTTTTCACTGTTGATAACCATGCCAGGTGCACGTGCATTTGATGGCAGAGTGTCTAACAGTGAAATTTCAGACACAACTACTAGCAGCGTGCTGTCGATACATAAACATGTAGATTTCATTAAAAAAAAAAATAGAAACAACAGAAAAGTTGTTTCCTGCTTAACCACCCAGTTTTGGTTGTTGTTATGGGATGATTTCATTTTACAGATATTGTAAAATCACATTTTTACTCATCTATAAGAAGTGACATTACAAACTCCCAGAGAAATTGCGTTTTTTTTTTTTTATCTGTATAATACCAAACAACAAACTGATGAAACAATTGACGTTTCTCAGATTTTATATGTGAGAAGTCATTTTTGAAAATCATAGAAAAGGCTCAGTTGGAGCTCTCAGCAGGATCATAAAACTGTCTCACTTTATTTCCCCTCAAAGCATGTTAGGACATTTTGAAATAAGATAACCGTACAATATCAACTGCTTCTTCTCCTGACATATATTGATTATATACTTTCACCTGAAGTCGACTATTTCTCATGTGCCAGGCTGATATCTGTTTTTGGGATGCTGGTTGCTATTGTAGGAGTTTTGGGAGAAGAATTTCAAAGAATATACCATCCACTTTCTTGGGAATTAAATGGACATTCTTCAACAACTTCTTGATCATGAAGTTGCTTGTCAGCTGAAAGTGCCAGCTAAAAACTAAAATTAAAAATACTTTTTCCCGGGAAAAGTATTAAATGAAATATTTTACCGAAAATAAGCACACCTTGCTTCAAATGTTTAATCAAAATTTTCACAGACTCCAGAATCACAGGAGATGAGAGGCAGTTTAGCTGACTTGCAGTTTGGATATAATGCTGAAAACCATAAAGGTCTTTCCTTTGAACTCATGCAGTTTTTTTTTCTACAAATTGCAGGCCAACACATGACTGATACTGTAAACAGAATAGGTTGCAATGGATCTCACAGGTGAAGCTTGAAATATTTTCAACACATCCTCCAAGTATTGTTGTAGATACTTGAGTGTTGCTTGCCAAAACAAAGAATAGGTTGGAAAAAGAAATTTAAAAAATAATTTATTGTTTTATGACCTTTATAATTTATTCATTAAAAAGAATTAAGAAAAGATGAACATATAGGAGGTTAATGATGCAACTTGAAATTGTAAATCTGTTGGTCTCTCAAAGAGTATTTTAAAGGGTTTTGCTGTAGTACTTCATTGTGATTTGTCAGGTTTTTGTGGGTCTGCTGTGGCTGGTGCAGACGTGTGGGGATCCCACTCAGCTGGCTCGCAATGTTCAGATTTAAACAAACATTGCATCTTCTGGAGTTAAGAGTTGGCACTAATTCTGTACCTTGTTCCATTTCTTCTGTTATAGTTTAATTCAGAGCATTCACGTCATAAATATGAATAATTTGTTCAGTCTGTATCCTCCTGGTGTTCTTTGCTAATGTTAAAAAAAATTAAAAAGTGGATATTAATAATGATATTGCAAAAAAAAAAAAGATTTCTGAATAAGGTAGATGAAGACATGATTTTGGAACTTCCCGTAGCACAGCATTTTTTTGCAATTTCTTGTATTTTTGTTTCTTCGCAGCACAATAAATAATTTGAAAACGGTACCTGCCTCATGCCGTTTGTTTTCCTTGTGAAAATTGTCTTTGATGTTCAGATATGCTTTATTTCTGAATATTTTTAAAGATAAATTTTGCACGCTTATTTGTATACATATATTCTGGTGCTTCATTTGCTGAAGTCTTCTCACTCTTTAACACGAAGGAGCAGGTCAGCCAACATCAGAGAAATGCCCCCTTTTCATTACATTACATTACATTACATTACATTAACAGCTCCCTTGTGCTACTTATAAATGGTAGAAACTCATTATAAAAGAAATCTCTCTTCTATGAAGTCCATATTCATAAAGCCTAATAACTACTACTAGAATTTATTGTAACATTCATATAGTAGTATAAACATTGCCATAACAATTAATAAAAAGGCATAACACGTTATAGCCATGTGTATTATGCATTATGAATGCTCTATGAGGCTCTCCGCTATAATGCACTATAGATGCCTTTATAATGCAGTACAAAGCATCCTTAATGCTTATACCAGCATATATATTATAATATAATATATATTATAATCCATTATGAAGGTATCTATAGTGCATGCATAAATAAAGCAGATTATTACAAGATGTGAGAGTTCTTACATAATGAAGTGAAAATGTATTACATTTTGTCAAGTTATTACGGTACCGAATGCGGCTTCATTGCACAATGTGGCGTTACAAGGTGACCTCCTTTTTAGAGTCACGCTGGCAGTCACTGTACTGGCGATCCCTCCTGGAGGGACAAGCACAAATACAGACAACAAAGAAAGTCAGGGTCCAGGATCAACCAATCAGCGGCTTCCGCAATCCGAAGGGGGATGGGCCTTAGGTGGCGGTGAGAGGGCAGAGAAGTAGGTACAAGGGAAATCAGAGATAACTAGAAGGTGCGCTCCTAAAGTAGTGCTAGACTAATAATGTTGCACTGAGGCAAACTCAGGGCAGGCTTGAGTACCAACTGAATAAGACACCAGTGTGACAACGATCGAACGAATTAACCCAACGAAGCAATAAAAGAAATTAACAAATAACTGAAATCAATAATAGTAATGATCCATGAACTAAATTACACGTGAAAAGGGTGCTTAAACACCTCCTTCCATCATACTCCCCGTAACCGTTGGGGTAGCTTGCAAACCCTATAGACTATTAAAAGGTAATAAAACTCATAAATACACATAAATGTGTGTGCAGACTTTTCTCGAATTGGAAATCTCTCTCCAGCTAGCTGATCAAAGCTGGCAACCTTGTTCTATATGTGCATCTGGTATGGTGGTGCAGGGGTTAGCCCTGCTGCCCCATGCCTCTGGGACCTGTCTATGGAGTTTGCATGTTTTCCCTGAGTCGTTATGGGGTTTCCTCTTGTTTCTCCACACAGTCCACATGCATGCTGAGGTTCATTGGAGTTACCAAACTGCCCATGGGTGTGCGATGGGTTGGCACCCCATCCTGGGTCATTTCCTGCTTTGCACCTATACACCCTAGACCCCCCATGACCCTGAATAGGACAAGTGGTTGCAGGAAATGGATGGATCGCAGTTGTAATGATAATACATTATAATTTATTATTTTGGCTATTTATATTGTAATCATATAACAACAACAATAATATTAGCATTGATTCAATAATAGTGATAGCGCCGAAGTAATAAGATGATACACTTCTTGTACACTGTCAGAAAAAAGGGTACAGCCCTGATGCAGTTTTGTGTCCCAAGGTACAAACAGCATTAATGTTCTTCAAATGGTATAAAAATGATCCCCGGAGTCTATTTCTGTACCTTAAAAGGTACATTTACCTACCGTTAGGGTGCAATTAGAAGACTAGTGACAAGAAATTGTGCCCTCAAAGGTACAAAGTGTTTTTTTTTTTTAGTTTATTCACATTATAAACACTAATAAATTTCACTTTTAACCACCAGGCTCGGCTCCAGCTCTCAGTAACAGGGTGGGGAGTTTGATGGGGAATGTACAGTATTCTCGGAAATGGTGTATGCAGATAGATTAGCTAGCTAGGAAACACAGGACCTTCATTTGTGTTTCTTTTAAGCAGTTCACATGAGCATGAAGTTCAATGTGCTAACGTACAGTACAATGCAAACCAGCTCATAATGACTTTCCTTTAATTTCATCCATTTCCCTGATGAACGTCTCCTGTGAAAATTACACCATTTAAAAGAATGCAATCAAGGAGATTGTTTTATTGTATTTTTAGTCACCAAATTTGAATTGTTCAGAATAACATTAATTTCCCTGTTTGTTGATATTTGCTGTGTTCAATGGATGTTTGCTTATACATTTTAGCATTTAAATGTTCCTATTTACTAGCTTGACAAATACATAGTGCCATATACTTGAATGGTATGCTGTTTGCTACATCGGATATTACTTCGGAACGTTTCGCTTGATAGCTACATTTCATCTATCACTTTCATTTTCACTTTGACGGGACTTCAATTTCAGCAACACTGGCTTTTGCCACATTTAATGCTTGGCAGCTGTTTAGTGCTTCTAATGACATGGAATACCACCGCGGGCTGGTATTTCGAGTATTTCAAGTCTTGCATTGCTCCTCCCTTACGAAAATTCACTATGGTTTCCTATGGTTTTTTGGGTTTTGGGTATGGGTTTTATATAGTAACCATGGGTTTACTATGGTACCTCATGGTAATTATGATTACTAAGCTCCTACCCATAGTATTACCATGGTTTATTTACAGCACTTCATGGTGACTGTGGTACTACTACGGTTTACTTATAGCACTGCATGGTAACTGCAGTGAAACCATGATAAAACTATAGTCAGAAACTCATGGTTACCCAAACAACCATAGTAAAACCATGGTTCATTTTTGTAAGGGCTTCCTAGTCCAGAACACTTACCAAAATTTCAGGTGAAGCAGATCAAAGCTCCCCGCAGTATGTCGTGTTGGATAGGACAAAGCTATTTGTTGAGCAGTTGCTGGTAGATGTTCCCGACTGTAAAAATGGAATATAGCATATAAAATGTGCCACAGGAGCTAAAACTTTAAGTGAGATGCTCTGCAGAGGTCTCCTTAGATGAGGGAACACACATCGATATGCTCATTAAAAATTATGTCTTCTCAAGATCATTTTGGAGGACGCTCAGAGTGTAAGTCTGAGTATTCAGAAGTAGAATCATTGTACTGGCGGTGTATTGTTCTATGGGATGTGCCAGTGTATCTCAAGCCAAGTCCTGCTGGGGTTTTGTTGCTATTTTTTCTCTCTTAGCTCTTAATCGTCTTTGCTTCATTGAGCTGACAATTGGCCAAACAATCTAAATCAATTTAATATCCAAAATGTATCACATTAATTGGGGGTGGTGGGGGGTATGTATAGTTTTATTTTTTCTTGATGAATATGCAATGACTATATGTCTTAGAATGCCTATACACTGGTGCCACAGTGACTCCGTGGCCTTAGTTGCCTCCTACCTCCAAGGTATGGGCTTTAAATCAGACCCAATTAGCTTGCATGTTCTCCTCACTTTGGGTGGCTTTCATCCAGATTTTCTTTCTGCTGTCCGAAGATGTGCTCTTAGGTGAACCATTGTCTCAGAATTGCCAATAATGTGTGTGTGTATGAAAACAGCACTGCAGCCAGGATTTTCCTCCGCCCAGGGCTGCCTGGGAAAGGCTCCAGCCTTCTGTGAACCTTTACTAGACCAGAAGATTGGAACATCTAATGATGGATGGATTCTTTGCTATTTTAATAAGTTTTAGCTTATTAGCACAACAAATCACTCCTAAAAAAAGATTCACGGGTAAATGTCATTGATAGTTATAACAATTCAGTGTGGTCTAAAAGCAATGCTAATAGTGTGTGGCCAAGAGCAGGGTTGACAAACAGGTGCTAGAGAGGTGCTAGAGTTGTACTATTGAGCAAGCAGTTTGAAAAGCAAATATCCACCTGAGTAAATGCATGCAGACACAAAAACAGGCGTATTTGCTGCACAAATAAAGTAATAACTAATTCTCACTTTAAAGCGTGAGGGCACATTGCGACACTAACATCCAGACCAAGTCTATGACAACGAGGAAAATAAGCTGGGCTTCAAGTCTGGTGGTGCAATGAGGACACCAAGTGGTCAGAGTTAGAAGTGCTGCAAAGGCATCTTTTTTCTGTATTCATCTTGGGAATTATGAAAAGATGACCTTCAGTGGAAACAGAACAGGAAATAAAGATTTGAGGTAGTAAATCTTACAAATGAGTATTCGAATTGAATACCAATTATTACACAGTATCACAGCACAAATACTGCATAACGCCTGTCAGTCTTTTTACCTGTTGTTTAAATATTTATTTCCAACATTACACGACATAAACACACCAGTATACCTTTGGATATATACATACAAATGACTGCACACTGAATGATTTATATGAACCAACAATACTGTGCAGGAAATAGCTGCATATATCGGTATGATTTTTTCTGTCCTTCTGAGCGGCTGGATGCTTTTGTTCTAGGCTTCTCACACTCCAGGCTGCGGCCTAATGCGAAAGGACGCCAGGCAGACTAGAAAGACTTTAATTTCACTGCTGTCAATACTGTGATGAGTAAACGAACGGCCACTTACGCCTCCCTAGCACCGTGGCAAGAAATTATGGTTGTGACCTTCCGAAAGTCCAAACGGCCCACGGCACCCCCTGCCTCACAGTTTCCACAGTTGCCCACGTCTCAAAAGTGCAATTCCTCAGAAACTACACCAATTAATCATGTGGTGCTCCTTCGTAAATAGGGTAACAATGTGAGGAGGAAACTTTACAACTTGACCAAGCCCATGAGTGATTTTTTTTTTATCATCAACATTAATCAAATAAGACCCCCTTTTCAAAATAGCACAAGTGAATGCATTATTATTGCACGGTTTTAAAGGTGCATGTCTCGGATGAAAAGGCAAACCTGCTATACTAAATATGCACTGGTGCAAAATCAAAGAAGTAGCAGCTGCACACGACTGAAGAAATATCTCACCTCTAGCAGTCGTGTATATGCATTTAGCAAAGTCGCGATAGTATCATTTGCATGAATATACAAATTGCCATAATAAAGGCTGACTGTCTGAAGGTGTAAGTAGAATTTGTACTACTGCTTACAAATCTGCTTACAGCTGCACCTCCGAAAAAACATGTAACATATAAATACCATATTAATTATATATCCATATATATAAATTTGAACAACCACGGACTTCACTGCATCCATATTTCATATGATAAAATATTAATGCAGTGAAGTCTGTGGTTGTTAAACTGTTCTTTCTTCATAAATAGGTTATCAAATGACAAATTTTAAGAGTCTGAGCAGAATATTTCGACCCAATGCAGTATTTCAGCCTGACTTAGAATGTTTAAATATCTCGGCTAATCCTTGTTTTACTGAAACAGTTGTTTAAATGTTTTTAAAAGCTCAGTACTGACGTTAGGCAGTCCTATGGGGACTATAGGAATATTCTCTGTCTGCCCGTGAGGTTAATCGCTATGCGGGTAACCAGGAATTAAATCACACGAAACCTGCGTGTTCTTTCCTATGTAGTCACAATTTGTTACAGTAAGAAAGTAAAATGGTTTAACATTAGCATTTTCAGAAGATCCTGCAAATTACCTTGCTGGGTGTGTGTTTGATGCAGTTATATCCTATTCAATGTCCTGCATATCAGCATGCTTGAGTTTGTACTCTATGCAAATATCTGAGCTGCATATATAAGACAGGTATATTCATACAATCCTATAGCTTTTTATATAACTCAACGATCACTTTGGCTCTCGTGGTATAGACAGCAGTAACTACATAAACAACGATATGCTGTATAAAGAGGTAGTAATTGCAGTTATAAACTGTCAAATGCATTTGTAAATACGGGGCAATCTGTACCAGCAGCGATTCCAGTTTTGCCCATTTCCTGACGAATGCGGTAAAAAAAAAAAAAAAAAAAAACAGAGCTTAAGTTAAATCTCTGGCAAACTCTGCTAGCAGGGGAGCCGCTCTTTGTGCCTGGAAGATTCACAGCCGTGGTGTAACATACTGTCCTTTGCGAATTAATAAATTGGGAGAGGATTGAAATATCGGACACCCTGCGCTGAATTCCATCCATTGTAGAACATAGAAATCCAGAGCAGGGTAGCTGCTTCAGACCCGGAGGTCTAGGTCATCAGTATATTTCTATAGTTTCCATGTGAAATGTAAGCTGTGAATTCTCTGTAAAGTGTAACATGTGTAGCATCCTGCCCAAACGTTCCCTGTCGTCTGCCTTACGCTTTTCTGTGATACGCTGTGGACCACTACAACCATAAATGAGTAAGAACTTATTGAAAATAGATGGATGAAGGTTTTGAATTTAATAAGAAAACTAACCGCAATATACATTGTACCCTTATGCGATTTTCAGAATTTCCTGCAAAGAAACTGCAGCCACTGTGCATTGTGTGGTCGTGTGACATTACTGGGGCACACAGCAGCGTTCTGTTAAAACAGACACATTTCACTAAAGCATTTTTGCACCCAGCTGCTGGAATACACTTGCTTCCATGCTGTCCGTTCTTAGAGGAGAGTGTTAAAGTTCCTGCGCCTTTCACCTTTCCAGCTGTATACTGATCAATGGACTCACAGGTTCACCTCAGAAAACAGGCCTCTCTTTTCATGTCTCATCCAGCCCTGTGTTGTGTTTTTAATGTCTTCATTGGTATTCTCGGGTGTTCGGGAGCACCACACTCACAGAAATGCCAGTGCTCATTCTGTTTATATGGGGCTATAACAGTACATTTAACAAAGAGATATGGGAGGTGACTTAATCCAGCATGAGTGAACGCACCCCTTGTAAAAGAATGCATGCAATAAAGGCCAAATACGAATAGTTATGCGTTATGCGTAACAAATATTTATAACATATATTTATTGACTTCATGGAAGTCAGAACAGAAATTTCAAGGAAATTTTTGCAGTAGCCTATAACATAGTTACCAGCAACCACTGTTGCATTACCAGCTCTTGAAATGTCTTGTTCTACATTTCATTACATATTATTTATTATAATTTTAGCACAGTTAGTACTGGGCACTGAGTTACAGGGTACTGTATTAATGTAATAATATAATAATTTTAATTTTACTGTAATAAATTTTCCATTTGCAATCCCAAAATTTGCCACAAAGAGGAGCACAAGAGCAATTAAACCAACACAGATGGCTATACTACAGCTATACTCAGCAATATGCCCCAAATGTATATTTTCAGTATATTGATTTAAGGAATGCAAATTTTCAACAGATCATTAGCCTTTAATTTCATGGCCTGCCACTGCTGTGTTTTTATTGTATAAATTGGCCAGAAAATGTAAACCTGATGAATGGTGCAGTACAGAGCTGTGGGTTATGGATACATCCCCTGATGCAGTTAACTTTGAGCTGGGCATTGGGTATGAGAAGACCTAACATTCTTACATAGAAACCTTGTATACTGGTTGTGCTGAAGGATTTGTACTACAGGATGCCTCTTTCTTCTGACTCTAGAGGCCAGCATTTCATACCAAAGGCAACAAACAGCCACATAACACTTCAGAAATCTGTAACAACAACGGCTGCATAATTCCAGTTATTATCAGCCACTTCAGAGTCTCAAGGTTTAAACCAGTGGATTACATACCACAAACAAGAATTAAGGTGCCAGCTTTAGCTTTGATGTGGCTGGTAAGAATGTGCTTCACCAATAATATCCTTATTTGTTTCTCCAGTAACAGATTTTGTGTCCGTCCGTTCATTTAGTATTATTACTTATCTATTGTAGGGTCACGTTTGAGCTGGAAGCCTATCTGTGTAAATATTGGGCATGCATCTGTCAAGTGCTGTAAATGTAAATATTATATACATTTTTTGAGTTAAACACATTGGTTCGTAATAATGAACGCATGCATTACTTTTTTTTTTTTTTTGAGAATCACTTACAGTATCCAATACAGATTCGCGGGAAAGAGTCTGTGAAAGCACAAGGCTGGGGCATGACCTAGAAGAGATTCAATTTGTCTTAGTCATCATTTATATCTCTATTACCCTGCGGCATCACATTGGTCTTCAGATTGCTGATTAAAAATCAACACACAAAATGCAAATGCAGCTTATCTGCCCCTAGTTTTTCTGGTTGCCACACCCGTGGTGTAAACATTGCTTTGCACCCATCATCTCTTTCAACCAAACATGACATCGCATGACATTGCTCAGCTAAATAACTAGATAACTTGCTGGATATAAGGTACGCCAGTTTAAATGGATTTTTTTCATCCACGTATATTTAGCCCAGACTACCTTAAATCAGACAAATTATCTGGCTAAGCAACAAATCCTGCTTTGTGAAAGACGCCCCAGGTAGTAATAGTAATAATAATAATAATAATAATAATAATAATATCCTTGAAGTCCTGCTCTATTCACTCAAGAAGTCGAGTCCATCCCGTGAGCTTAGGGCTGATGGTCCCCTACATGGATAAAACATGGATGAAGTCCTCCTCATTATATCAGCAGTGCCATGGAGGACGATCTTCTGGACTCTTGTATCTTGACATTACCAGGGATCTCATTGGTGTAGTTTTCTATCCCATTCTTGACCCAAGCACCTATTACTACTGGTATTGTTATGATTTTCATGCCCCACATTTTCTGAATTTCTTTTTCTAGATTGTTGTACCTGGAGCATTTTTTTTTTTTTCTTTCTTTTTCAGGAAGGTGTTCCTTTCAGTGGGGATAAACATGTCAATGCGCAGATAAGTTCTCTCCCTCTTATCCTTCATACTACATCGAGTCTTAATTTCCTCTTCAGTTTCTCTTGGCATGTCACATAATACTGTAGCCTCATTGTTTTCAGTTACCATTGATGGCTCATATTTGTAATATGCGTTTTTGACTTGCATGTTATACTGTTTGCATATTGCCCAATGGAGACATGCTGCTGCTTTGATGTGTCTTTGTATGTATTTCGCTTTGGCCACTTCTTAGCAGGAAGAGACTAGATGGTCTATTGCCTCTTCTTGTTTGTAGCATGTCCTACACATTGGGTCAGTGCCGTCTTTCAAGATCTTGCGACGTTGTTCTTTTGATGGTTCAGTTCTCTAATGCCTATCTCATGAGACGTTTTATCTTTTTTCCGTTGAATTTCAATTTCAATTTCTTGTTTTTCATGATGTTCCATCTTCCATTTACAAGGTTATTGGTAGTGATATTAGGTCTTGATATTGGGTGTTTTGCATGCCAGATACTTTATGCGTCTGTGGCAGCCAATGTTGTTGGGTTTATTATAACTTTGAAATAGGCTTCCATCAAATCTTTGTACTCTTCCCTTAACCTTTTAATTCTGGTTGGTTTTGGTTTTTTGGTGCTTTTCAGGTGAAGCATTTTGGGGGTCTCTATGAGTGTCCTCGGCGAGGTGATTTGCTTGTTGGGTATAGTCTGTTCCATTAGCAGTCTTTTCGACCTCAGCCCGGTTCCCTACCCAGGTATACAGTCCTAGTTTACCTGCACGATGGCCGATGGTTTTTGCTAATACAGGTATGGAAATCCTAAGTTTTCTGTCATTTTTTGTTAGTGGATTGTTCGAGTCTCTTTAGCCGCTCTCATAACTGTTTTTTTACATTTGCACAGCCTAGTCTGCGCCACATGGAGGCGAGGTTGAACTTCTGCAGACTTGATTATTATAATTGTTGTTGTTATCATCATAATCATTAATAATAATAATAATAATAATGATGATGATGAGGATACTAATATCATATTATTACTTCATAATGCTTCAGTTGAAAACTATGGTGCTTCACAGGTCACATAAAACTGGAGTAGTCCTTCCTTAACAATCTTGATATACTGAATGAGATTGTAGTGGCTCCCCCTCAGCCCCAACTGTATATTTATTTTAATATTAATTTTTCCGAATCATAGAAAGCCAAATTGTCACGGTCTGTCTTTTGTAAAAGTATAGTCTTTATTAAGTGTAAAAGTGTAAAAAAGTTTTAAAAATTGAAAAATATTTACTGCACAAAGCATTCTTAAATTAATCAGCTAGGGGAAAGTTCATTTAACGTTCTTATTGTGCAGATAGAAAGTTAAACTTGGATCTAGAAGTCTATCACATTCTAATAAGAGCAAAATGGGTTATATGCCAGTGAAATTACATTATGCTAGTTATATACTATGATGAGTCTTCTGTAAAGTAGAGCACGGACAGCCTAGATTTAGCTATAATTTAATACAGCATCAGTAGACCGTACAAAGGACTGTGGAAAAAAGTCTAATTCAGCTCCACACCAATCAGGTTTCAGATTTTGTTTATCCCATTGTGAGAGATGAAGGAGGAATACCTGCCAAATAACTTCAAATAGTAGTTGCAAATGAGTAGCACACATTACATTGATAATATTGAAAATATCATTTCCAAATGTTGTGCAATGCATTTTCAGTAACCCCTTCTGTGATCAAGTTTTGAGTTTTGCATATGGCGTGGTATGCTTTTGCATGTCTGATACTGATCTTTATTCATAATTAACTAGGCACATCCATCATCTAATCGTCTTAGCTGTCCTGATGCAGGCCTCTGTCATGGCAATCTCAAGTTAATGTAATAGTCTGATGTACCAAGGAGCTGACTTGAATATCAGAATGGCCGGCATAAATTTGTTTCTCTGCCCCCTCCTGGTAAAAATGTGACCTTGCAGACCTTCCATAATAAAATTTTATTTATAAATAAATCATTCTAGCAAGTATCTTTTTGCAGAGACAGAAGTTGGGAGGTTTAACCTAAAAATGTTTACTGAGACTATAGCCTTTAAGCATATAGAAAACCAAGGGCCATAATTTATTTAGAAAACATAGCACGTTATTTTTCGCGTGCGTATGTGCATTCCTGTGAGAGATTGCAAATAATACCTGCATTTAGCTGTAAGGCAAATTTTCAAAATGATAACCTAAACAGCATCCACAGTTGGCTATGTGCTGATATCCTGAAAATCCCAACAAATACAACCGTAGCTTTTCAATGGAAATCAAATTAAGGTTTCAAGAATCTTAAGGTTTCAATCAGCAGCATCAGCATTCTGTTCTCATTTAAACTCATAGGACATATTGGCTGAGCCATCAGTGCATAAGTGTTAAGGAAAATTATCTCAGAAGTAGTGGAAACATTTCCCCCGATAGATGGAAGTGTAAAGGTGAAGTCTGTATGATTTCTGCATATCTATTCACCGAGTTTTAACTTCTTCACATAGGCTGGTCAGGTGCTGGCAGTTACACCTGTGAAGGCCTTTATAGCTTCATGGGTATAAAAACCACCTTACACTCATCTGCTCATGTAACCCTAACCCTAACACACCTGATACAGATAATCAGGCCATTCAGTAGCATCTCAGTATTAGAGCCAGCTATGTTGAAGCTAAGTTTGCTCTAAAACTGAGATCCTATTGAATGGCCTGATTATCTGCATCAGGTGTGTTAAATTACGGCTACACCTAAGCTCTGCAGGGTGCTAGATCTCCGGGTGCAGGGCTGGGCAGCCCTGGACCCACTACTGTTATTTATGATGCACGTCCTTACTCACATTAATTCCTGCACTAAAGTACAGAGTCCATATTCCTCACTGGCTGCATGCTTACAGGGCCCTCAGCAGTGCACTTGTAATATCCATTCATTTACAGACCAGCCATATTTGAGCCTCTTCCTCTGACCTTTGTCAGGGTCGGTACCCATCCTACCCTTCCCTTCCCTTTGTGTTTCTCCCTAGTTGGCCAGCAGGAGTTACTGGCCATCCTGACCTCCTCCCTGCTGCTTGCCTCTATCATGTTGCCCTTGTTTCCTAGATTGCTGCATAGCTCAGTGGGCTGAACGTGTGGCTCTGTTATTTCTTGGGTCATGGGTTTATTTGTTATTTTGTATTTATTGTGTTTTTTGTTCCCTAGTGCTCTGTTTTCCCTTTTGAGTTTTTTGGTTCCACATTTACCCTCCTTGTGATTTTGGTTTCTCTATTCAATTCATTACTCCTAGTGTCTTACTACTGGTTGGTTGGTGTTTTCTGGCTTCAATGGGTGCATTTGACTTCATGCAGCTGCTTACGGCGCTGGCTTAAAGCAATGCATTCTGGTCATTCTGATGACCAAAAGCTAACCATCATGCATCGCGTCAACCAGAATCAAACGCACCAATTGTTTGTAGCGTTCCCTAGGTCTGTGAGTTAATTTAATATCTTCCACCTGTGGCTTGTTCCTGTGCCCCCCCCCCGATTGGTTACTTGAGTTGCACCTGTTCCTTGTTTGCCCCGGTGTTTCTTTGTATTTAAGTGCCTCCCTTTGAGTTGGTGATTCCATGTGCATTGTATGGTCTATGTTCTGTGTAGGTTCCCTAGGTTTTTGGTTTGTGGTTTGTGGTTCCTTAGTTAAACACTGCTCTTTTGTGTCTGGGCCACAAGTGGGTCATCACCCTCTCTTTCCTGCCTGCACCATGCCACGCCGTCGCGACTGTGACGTTATCCTCTTATGGAACCTGCTGATTGCAGAGACCAACATTAGGAAAGCATTAAGGCAGAAATCTGCTGGGGTATTGCTGTGTTATGCTCGATGAGGGCAAGGCGCTTAGCAGAAATTACATGAGGGTGTTGATGTTCGAGTAAAGACCAGATTAGTGACGGAATTTGTAACGAATAACTAACTCGACGTAAATTTGCCTGCATGGCTGTGATACTTTTTCATATTTTCCTTAGAGTGCCAGGAAAAACATGATTACTGTACTTTATGATGCTGAATATTCACTTTACGATCCAGAGCAGACACAGACCACGTGGAGTTCTGTACTTATGTGTCAAAATTAGTTAAACTCAAAATAATAACATGGACTTGTGGATTTTGTGATTCATTAGCTGAATGAATGAGTGCAGCTTTATCTGACATGACTTAATTAAATTTTCTAAGAAGGACTTGGGGAAGAAAGCATTTAGACCAGGGGTGGGGAAACCTGTTCCATGGAGGGCCGGTGTGAGTGTGGGTTTTGGGGATGACCTCCCAATTAGCCAATAATAAAATGGTGGTTCTCAGTTCCAGTCCTGAGGACCCACTGTTACTGGCTGACTGAGAGGTCATCCCAAAAACCTACACCCACACCGACCCTCCATGGAGCAGGTTCCCCACGTCTGATTTAGACCAATTCCATAATGTATCAATCTCCCAGCCATGTGCGGCTCACTGAGCTAATGTACACTAGCTTATTGCAGTGCACATACACACACTGCAGGTAATTTAGAAATGCTAATTAGTCTAATTGCATGTTGTTAACCCACAGAAGGAAACTTGTAAAACATGGGGAGAACATATAAATTCCATACTTTCAGAGCAGAGGTAGGGCACAAACCCCTAGCTATTGATGTAAGACACACCTGCACCACCCATAATGCCAACAGTCTGCCTGTTTGTTATTCCTTGTAAATGGAAATGAAACAGTTCAGTGCACATTTAAAGTGCTCCGGTAATGCAGTGGCTGCTGTTGTTAATGAAGAGTCACCATTGGTGTGAGACAAAGTGCATCGTGCACTACACTGGTGTCAGCTGTGACTGGCCTGTGTGTGTATCTGTGTGTGCAGCATAATGTATTCTGTGAAGTGTCACAAAGGCTTGACTGGGAAAAGCTTAAATCCCAGTCAGCTGAACTACACAAGCTCTGAGTCACTGGACGTCACGTTACTTTCGAGTCAGACTCAGAGTTTAAAAACAGAGGAACCATTCATCGGATCCGCAGTTCATTTTCTCCGCTTTCTCATACAAAAAATATTTACAACTATATTATTTACTAATTCCAGAAAAGTATATTTGCGATATTGACGTGCCTTAAAACATCCCAGCTAATTGAAGTAGTACAATTTTACAGTGAACTGGGGCACAGGATTACCCCCTCTAATCAAAAATTTTACCCCCGCCAGTCGGCAACTACACCGTCATAGAAAATAGCCTGGGAAACTGATGACACAAAGCAACACCTAAACTTGTGAATAGAAGGCCAGGCCTGTCCGGTGCCGCAAAGCATAAAATCCCTCTCAGCTGATGGCTCTGACTCACGTGATAGCTCCTCCCCCTTGTGGCGCATGTGAGCACTCACATGATTGCTCAGCAGGTCAGCTTTCTCACACCCGTGGAGTCATTCCAGGGTTCAGTGGCTCCCATTTGGCCTTCTCACCCCTCACCACTGACCGCAAAGACTTGCTGAATAATCTATAGATTTATATCTTTGCCTTTGAACCGATCGTCTTTGCTCCTGAGTGTCAAGGCAGTTTAATATTTTACTTCTTGACTAAAACTGCATAATTTAAATTGAACACTATTGACTACTCGATTTATGTAATAGACTTTTATTGATTTCACCGCAATACCCTTTTGTCTAGTTGAGGATTGGGGTTTTCCATTTTACCCATCTGTTTTCTCGTGAGCACTTTTAAACTCCATAGGGTGACAGTCAGCCAGGAACCTACCCTTACGCCAGGGCGGGTGGACATTCCATCACAACGCACAGACACGTCGCGATTTAGACACGCAGATCGGCCTACACCACATATCATTAGACTGCAGAGCAAACCCCGATTATCCAGATTTACACCAGGGCACTGTCGAATTGTAGAATCTGAAGGGTGTTGATTAATTTTCTACAACTGCACCTGCTGTGCCAGCCAGGTAAATAACAATAGTAAATCAATGCGCTATTATGATCTTTAATTCAAATGTTACTTATGGGAAACTGTAAAAGCATATAAATGGCTACAAGTCATTTAGGCAGCAACAGTGTTTCAGGGCCCATGGTCAACAGTAAGATCCCAAAATGATTTATTGATGTAATGGACTTATAGTCCAAGCATACTTTACAGTCCTGTTTAAACAAGATGGTACACACGTCCAGTTTTAATAATCGGTAATCATTACTGGGTTTTACCCACAATGCACCTGAAAACCAGGATGTACATAAAGCTTTATTAATAAAACAATCAGTCTTCCACAATATGCGTACTTGACCATACTTGTGTTCTCGTGTACCAATTTTACGGCATCTTGCATTGCCAAAGACCAGTTCCAATACTCATGAACAGAAGTACAAAGTTTAAATGCGCGGTTTGTCGTACATTAACCCTTAAGTAACCTGTGTGAACCGGCAACCCCACCACCCAGGAGGAGTGGGGCCACACTGTCACCCACAGAGCCGCCCCGCTGAGGGTCTCGGTTACTCAAAATCCAATTCAAGCCATCACTAAATACAAATGTTATTTCTATTACTAACCTAACAGCTGTCTCTGCATCTTCAAAATCTGCATTTACAGATGTCTGGCTTCCCTTCAATGGGTTCAATAGGTCCCATTCAGCTATCATATATATATATATACATACATATATATATATAATGGCCTAACATTATTATGGAATAACATTATTTTTCTTGCAAGAATGAGTACAGCGGGGTGAGTGTGGAATGAATGTATATATGAATACATTTGCATAATTTGTTGTTTTTCATGTAAAAATATATTGCACAATAGGTGATACATATGATGATTCCAGACTGCTGTGTTTACTCAGGGATGGGGTTTTAAGTTATATCATTGTATATATAAAATAACTGACAATTTATTTTTTTCTGTAAAAACTACAGTAGATTTTTAGGGACTTACGGGACTGAATCTCAGAGGATGGGTGTTTTTGGAACATATGACCAGAATGAAAATATGTAGGTTGCAGATACAGAAACCTCAGGCTGTACCCTAACACCGTACTCAAAAAGGAAAATATGTTCTGCTCTCTGTAGCACCCAGGGACAGATTAATGTGCAGGTTTAGCCGAGGGTCTAGGCAAATAGCAGGGTCCCATCCCAGCTCGAGAAGCATGTGGCGGTTACTTAAATCGTCTCTGTGACAATGTCAGCCTATTGGCCCCCAGATACGTCAAAGGGGCAGGTCACCCCCAAACTGAAAAAGATATGTTTTAGAGGGGCTTTTGTCTATCCATGAAGGTTGTTCTGCAGGACGTTCTCTAGTTTTGGAGATATTGGCCTTAGAAATATCTGCTCTCGAATATAATGGGACTGAATGGCATTCCTTCTGTGGTGTAGTATAATGTAGGAACTATTTTCTTCTACTGAACTGCACAAACCAATTGTATCACTGCGCAGTAGATTTCTCTGGGGTGCATGTGCTTGTATCTCCAATGCAGTGATATGATACACCTAAATTATTCACCTTAGCATAATTAAGAAAATATCAATTATACAGTACATAGTTTGTGGATCCAGTGTAAAACTACTTGTTACAATGGTAAACAGGGGCATAGGATCCTTGAGGATGGAGACAATATGTACCCCAATATTTAATTTGGCTTCATTCATTCCCTACAATAAATACACCAATGTCTTTAAATTATTAAGTTGTGTCCCTCCAAGTATCAAACTGTCTCCTATGTTCCTCCTAGGGTAAGAACGTCCAACCGACTAGTAACATTTCCAGCTACCCAGTGTTGCCAGAGTGTCCTTTGCCTATTGCTCTCTGCCTGACGCAGAATGTCGATGCAGTAAAGGTTATCCAACTCGGGCGTGTGACCATTCATTCACAGGGAAGCTGGAGAATGAGCTGTGGTACACCCACAGAGCACGAGGTGTGATGCATCTTAACTGGATGCCAGGTCACCACGGGGCACACAGACAAACTTACACACAGGGCAGTCTACAGATACCAGGTCACATCACTGCATGGTTTTGGGTGGTGGACGGAAATCAGAGCCTGACGGGAGAACATGAAAATTCAACACACACATAAACACACACGCACGTTTATATTCCTATCTTAGTAAGGACCGTCCTTAGCAATCCATTCATTGCTATGTGAAAACCCCTAATCCCAATCATGACACCCTTAACCCCCACCGAGCCCTAACCTTAACCATAAGTAACCAAACAAAATACTAGACATTTTTACTTTTTTGGGTGCAGTCACAGATTCTTACGAAATTAAGTCTGAAGTAGTAAGGACTGAAAAAAATGACCTCACTAGTCACGTTTTTTCAGGATTTACTGTACTTGTGAGGTCCTTTGGTTGGTGGGGGGGCATGGGGGCTGGGGGGGAGCCTTTTGCCCAAATATTTTTGTTTTGAGGCTATAAATGACCCTTTTGTGATCACCCCCCAACCCCAGCCAGAAAATATGCTAAAGAAGGATGTCCCCCGTTTGGCAAAAAGTCTGCCCCAACAAATTTTGCCTACCCACAAACCCACCAGCCCCCCCGGGAGAATGCCCAGTAGGCCAGATGGCCAGGCCGGCCCTGACTCTAACACCCAGTCATATGACATAAATATTAACAGTTATTAGTACACACATTTTGGTAACATTTGGCTCCTGAGAAACAACTGCACGTTCCATCATAATGATGTCAAAATAAAAATATCGGTCGCGCCTAACATTTTTCCGGATAATGGTTAACAGTGCTGAAAGAACCCAGGTATTTATTTCAGTTGAACAACTGACAGATGCGTGACTTGGAAGAGCATGACACAATGCAGCAGATGGACAACTGTGGGATGGCGTCTAGAGAATTAGTCATCACACCCTGCAGCCTGTCTACTTCACTGTGTCTACACATACTTATACCACGGACATACACACCACAGCACTAAAAGTTACCCGTTATGGCTGGCCGAGAAAACCACAACTGTATATCTTTGAAGCAGGGGTCACTGGGGAGCTGATTTATAGCAAAGGCACGGGGGAAAACACTAGTAAAAAAAGCCCATTGAAGTGTCCTTCATGTTTACCTACAGATTAAGCCCAGGCGGGAGACTAATCTCTTGGCAAAAAGGCAAAAAACAAGACATGCTGCAGAACAGTACCAGTCAAAAGTTTGGGCACACCTACCAAAAGAGAGGTTCATTCGTACTATTCTCTACATTTCAGGATAATTGACATAAACATAAAAACTATAAAATAGCATATGTAAATATGCACTGACCAAAAAGTATTAAACAACAATATATAAGTTCAATATATATTGTTCAGGGGGGTGCTCTGTGGGTTGGGACTCAGAAGGTTGCTGGTTCAAATCCTGTGGTCGGCAGAGTGATCCCACCATTGGGCCCTTAACCCCAATTGCTCCAGGGACTGGCTGCCCCTACACTCTCCTCTACACCAGTTTCATGAGGTGGCCTCCTGGGATGCTTTTCCAGCTGTCCAGAAGGAGGTCCCAAATATATGCTGAGTTCTCATTGGCCACTTTTCCTTCAGTATCTGGTCTAACTCCTCCCACATCATCTCTACTGCATTTAGTTCAGGTGGCTAGGTCATGTGATGCGACACTATCACTCCTCCTTTGTAGGAGGCTTTTGGCTTGTACTATATGACCCTCACTACCCAAATGACAGATTTTAATGTCTAAATTCTTTGCATTAACAGGTAGAATTAAATAAAAGTTCCAAATTCAGAACAGCACTATTGTTGGCCATTTCTAGTCGTGGATAAACACACTGAATGCAGAATATGACAGGCACGACATTTATAGATATTTTTTTCCCTTGACCTCTATCTATCCATTCATTTCATCTCTCACAACTGCTTATCCAGTAATGCAGCGATGGAGGAAGCCCTCAGCTTTTTCCCAGAACAGGAGTACATCAGTACATTAGAATACGCAAGCATACATGCTATGTGAAATGTGCCAATGGAGGGGAATCTCCAGAAACCCTATTAAACTCCACACACACAGACACAAAGGGCTTGATCTGTGTACTATGTTAGAAGGTTGTGGAAGTATAAAGTCTTGCCTGCTATTAGTTCTTATCAGCACCAAGTTTGAAACAAATTTACCTGACACGACTTGAGTAAGATAAAATTTCTTTATTGAAGCAGGACGCGCCCGGGGTAAACAGCAAAGAGACAGAGTATTCCCGTCTTAAGAAGTGACCCCCCGAATAGAAGAAAAAGCTTGATTCTTATACAAATTCGTAGACCCCCCCCCCCTAATGGGAATCTTCTACCCTATTGGTTAAAATGAAAGTATGATAACCTCAGAGGTGGTGATCTCATATACCCCCGTGGTCCCCTAGGCCTAGAGACAGGCCCAGGGTCAGACAGCTAGTCGCCATCAGTTGCATTTACGTATTTTCCATCTAATCTATCCCATCCAATTAATCAATTCAGATTAAACAAAGCGCGCATGTAGGATTGCACACAAACATATGCCTGCTCTCTATTAGACATCTCCGATGTCTCTCCCATTATCTTCCTCTGCGACATTGAACAGCTGATGTAAGGTGTTCTGTTCCCTCAGCATGGCAGAGGAGCCTCTGATTATCTTCATGAACAGGCAAACAAGCAGTTTCAGCTTCCAGTTTCAGGGTCGGCACATAACATAAACATACACATTCTTCTTTGCCTAAGGCCTAAGACATTGACAGCAATCCCACTATGCCCCATTCCCTGGCCCTACTGGAATTCCTCTCCCCCAAAGTCAGTTTTGTAGAAGGAAACCATATATGTGTAATTAATTTGTTCATTTTTACCATAACACTCACAGATAACCCACTGCTGATTTGATAAAGACAACCCAGAATAAGAAAATCCACTGATAAAAGTTTATCAGAAGTTGTCTTGGGAAAAGTTCAAATTTCTTGGGAAAATTTAAAAAAACTGTACAATCTTCAATCCATCCACCCAGCTATCATATTCTAACCTTTTATACAAGGGTATAGATTTGGGTATAGATAGTAGGGACTTGTCCCAACCAATATTGTCAGAGTACTGTATGTGTTTACAGGGCTGGGGGGCTGATTTGGTCCTTATGAATGTTGATACCAAACCTATGCCTTTGCATTAACCCTGGTTGGGGTCACGTGGAAAATTAGGTAAAAAGTAATACAAATAAGAATAAAAACACAATTTATTCATTCAAAGACCTGGGTGGTTCAGTTGGTTCGAGTGTTCTCTGGTGTTGTATGACCCAGGTTCAAGTCTAGGGTTAGCCAAGTTAATTCTATGGGGTAGTAAGGTGTTCTTTGTTCAGTGAAGGTTACCAGTTCAATCACAAGGTTGACCCTTAACCCGGGCTCAGACTGACCGACCTTGTTTTCTTGATCTATGTTGCTTCAAATAAAAGCGTCTGCTACATAAATCAATAATAACAACTATGCTATGCTGCTCATTTTAAAAATACAAACTTGTGGAAAGGCACTCACGTTTAATTGCTTTCTGACATTCAGGAGTCAAATTTTAATCTATTGTCATTGTTTTTCTACAGCTGGTAGGTTGATAGTTCTTTGGGGTTCACTGACATTTCAAATTATTTCAGCCCTAATATTATGTTCTTCATCACTGTGGCAATAAACACTCACCTAAAGGATTATTAGGAACACCATACTAATACAGTGTTTGACCCCCTTTCGCCTTCAGAACTGCCTTAA
>JAODKM010000025.1:10219983-10241472 GCA_026780845.1 Petrocephalus sullivani
TGACCAGGACCACACCCCTAAATGCATTGAAGCAACTGCCATGTGATTGGTTGATTAGATAATTGCATTAATGAGAACTTGAACAGGTGTTCCTAATAATCCTTTAGGTGAGTGTATAACTATGTCTGAATAGTTTTAAGACTGGAATCTGAGCAAGCTGTCATGTGAGGCAACCATTTGCAGTAATTTTGTTTTATTTTATACATTTGTATGCATTTATACATCTTTATATTAACGTTTACCACTTTAAGCATTTTATACCCAAAATGTACAGTATACCTGTGTCCTGCAGTAACATAATATTTAATAAGAGTCAATAAGCTAAAAGATAACGTATGTCATTTGTCTTTGAAACACTAAAACCACACTCTTGTAGTTGTAAACTGCAACAATAAAAATGTTATATTGCGGGCTTGTCTCACTCCTGTTAAGTAAATATTCCCTTTATTGTTCAGATTTAATCATTTTCATTATTACTAATTCTAAAAGCAGCATTCTGCCGCATCATTATCACCCAAGCCATCTTCCCTTAAGTAACTTTAACCTTTATAATTTTTTATTTTTCTTTCACAGTGGGTTTGCAATAGCATGGGATAATTACTTACAGTAGTGGCAATTAAGAACAATGTTTCCACTTCATGCATTAGTCTCCTACAAACAAAGGCCCTTGCAATCTGGCCACTGCCAGGAAAAAGTTCTCTTCTCCTATTGGTACAGGCTCTCTGGCACGGCACTGCCTTACCCACAGTGTGTAATCATAGAAATCTGCTCGGTAGACAGAGCTGTGCCCTGGAGACACATCCTCCCTACAGCTTAGGCATCTGGACTGGCATGGGGATTGGTGCAAATGGTTGATAATGGTACACAGGGTTAAAATTGAAGAAAACCCATCCAGGAAGAGAGATAGCAAAAAATCTGTACTGTGCCACTATATATATATATATATATATATATATATATATACACATATATTGCAGAGGTGTGGCTCCCACTGAATTCTGCTTAGTACATCGCAGACTCATTCACAGTAACACCGTTTGATTGACACCCCCCACATTCACAAAGGTTTACATAACATCTTTACTTAATATGACAAATGACACAAAATAATTCATTATTTGTCATCGCTAAGTGTGAATAATGACTCGGCTGCAGCCTTAACTATTGAACATAAGATGGAACATGGGTATAGTAAGAAAGAAAATTAGATGCACAGTGGAAACATGCATTAGCAAGCAAATAAATACTTATTTAGTGATGCTGGAATATACAGACACGGCTTCTTCTCTAGTGGGCACTTTGCGGCTCTACACTGGATGTGCACGCCAGTAGTTCCTTCAATATTCAATTAAAGAAAGAAAAGTGAATTAAAATGGACAACCCAGGGCTGTGAACCCTAGCAGTTTCTCTATTTCCACCCCTACCACCCCCCACCCACCCCTCACTGCTGATCACTGGCAAGCATTTACTGCTGAAAGATGGGATGGAGATTACTTTGGAGAACGCAGTCATCTGAGCATGCCTCAGGCCAGCCAGGGCTCCTGGGGGAACACGTGACGTGGCTCCCCCAGAGGGCAGCTACCACATGAGGGGCAGCAGATCTCTGCACACTGTGCTCCCATTCTCTGGAGTCATGTGTGTCATACATCCACCCAGTACTACCCAGGCTGTAACCACCTGAGGGCAACTCGCAGGTGCAGGACTTATAGCCGGATGTTTGTGAATTTGAATCCATAAAGGTGAATTAATTTGGTAACCCTGACAACTACTGCCTTCGCATATTTCCTGCTGTATATGGGTAATGGGTTAAAAAAGAAGAATTTTGTAAATATTGAACATAAATGTCACATTGTCAAATGTACTTAAAAAAGAATGAGACAGAATGTGTTAACAGGACAGTAACTGAAGTAGTAAGTGATAAGTTTAGGCCTCTGGTAAGATTAAATTTTGCAATATTCTTCAAACAGTACAAAACTAGACAGACTTGTTCCTTGATTTCCATGTTTCTAAAATGTATACGTCTATCTAAAACCTGTATATGTATGCAGATACATTATTAATGCCCACAATTAGTTGACCCTGTCCTGGATTTATTCCCTGTCTTGAGCCTGTCGCTTCCGGGATGGACTCCGGACCACCAGCATAGAACAAGCGGGTATTGAAAATGGTTGTATGGAATGTATAAATACATAAACAATTAATGTACAGAAACTGAATTCTGCTTATCAATAAATCATTATCACGGGCAAAGTGGTTGTGACAACATCCTAAGCGGAGGGTCTGCTCGTGTAACAACGACTTTTATGTAAGATGACAATGAAACAGTTATATATTTCATATCCCGTTTGCATGAGGTGAGCAGCGCACGGCGGGGCGCGGCTTAGAGAAGTAAACTGGCATGGCTATGGAGTGCCAATGAAAGAATGAAAAGGGAAAAAAAAAATATATATATATATATATATATACGTATATAAATATTATAAAAAGCAGTGAAAATCCAGGGAAAGGGCAATCCGGTGCAGAAATGCACGGATCTTTTGGTACCAAGAGTATGAACTCGCTTTTCCATTATTATTTGAACTATATTTGAATGTATTTCTCCAAATCCGGACAGGAGGATATGTTAAATACTGCTCTGAATGCCTGGTATCTTGTCTCTTGGAGTTATCAGCTACGTGCCGATGAATATGAGCTCAGCTTCGAATAGCACAGGTGTTTTTTTCCTTTTTTGTGAAGGTGAATGTAACGTTTTCAAGGTGAATGCTCTGGCGACCGGGGGAAGACATACATTGCTATGAAAAAAATGTAATAAATAAACAAACCACGTGTCCGCGTATGACATACCACGTTACGAGGAAAAAGTTGCAGCTGAGGACGAGAGCATTTTAGTGTAAGAACCGAATGGCATGCTACAATGCGATTAGGTCCTAGCGGCAGATTCTCTTTTACAAAATAAATAAAAGCAAACATAAATCTGCCACCCTAATGTTTTAATGTTATAGTCATCGTGTAACCAATGCAGCCGTGGCATCTGTTTAGAGACCATTCAGTACTTTGTAGGGAAAAAGGGACAACGAATGTATGTTTATTTTATGTTTTATTTCTGTGAATACCTCTGCAGAAAAGAAGGCAGAATTTTAACACCTTCAGATCGCGCGTTAATTAGAATAGCGGGGGATCCCCACTCCATTAGGACACGGCTGGCCGGTTTAAGAGCCCTGTGCTGGGCAGTGTTTCGGCGGCGGCACTTGCGAACACAGAGGCGAGCCGCCCGTTCGTGATCCGCACTCCGGCATGAGGAGCTCAGCCCGGACCTGAGCGCCGTGAAGCAGGAGAAGAAGGCAGAGACTACAGGCAGAGGCGCCGCGCCTCGCCGCTCCGCTCCCGGCGGTCACCATGGACCCCGAGCAGAAAAGCAACGCGTCTAAAAAAGCAATAATTTCAAAGATCTTCAAAGTTCGCAAGAGGAGAGAAATGCTCTTCATGCAAGTCTGCTTCATCTGCAGTATCCTCTTCCTGGCGTGGTGCATGTCAGTCCTGATGACCAAAACAGGTGAGTACTAGTAAAGACTTGTTTGTGTGGTCACCACTGATCGTTGAGTATTCCACTGAGTGCACGCTTATATATACCAGGTGCAACAAACTGCATTCCCAGGTCTTCTGCTGAGAGAGATGATATGGACATATTTTATATCAGATGTCTGCCTATACTGTATTCGACTTTAAATGTAAAATGTGAAACTCACTTGGTAATTTAGATATTTTGTCGTGAGAGATTGATTGATTGCAGACATTGGCAATTTATTCGTCACAATTAGGGAGCGACTGACGTTATATGATTTGGCAATTTATTATGGCAAAGGTGTTCGGCGTTCATGCGTGTGTAGGCTGAGTGAGATCGCTTGTATTTGACAGCAGCATCTGCGTCTTCTAACCTGTTTCTAACCTCGGCTATCTGATTTCGAGAGGTGGCCTTGACTCGGGTGGTGTAGGTTAAGGAAGAGAGGATTTGCGAGCGCCGTGAGCGCGCCCGCCCGCGTGAACGCGCGGCTCCGTGTGCCGGCGTGCCGCAGTGTGCGGGACTTCCACATACGTCGTGCATAAACATTCTCATAAGGCACTAAGATCCGAAATCGCATATACCCAAATGATCGCATTGTATGCATTTTGTATCCGAAAACTGATGCTTTGCATGATGAAAATTGGCTTCTCCGCCGTTTGGGAACTCAAGAGTGTTACTCGATAACTGTCTCATCTCCGTAGTCACGTATTTATGTAATTTAACCGAGCTTCTGATCTGATCTTTTAATTGAAGATGGGGACTCTGTCGATGGAGATAAGCCGTGAATTCTATTGCATGTTCTTTTGGCTAAACCTGTCAGCTGTGTTTAGAATTTTGAAAACTAGGATACCACTCTGTTGATGCTTGTCTTGCTGCTATAATTTTTATAGTAAAATGTAACAAAAATGTAACAGTGCAAAAACACAGAAATATCTACTAATTTTCAAGTAGTACAGCAAAATAAAATCTGAGAAAATAGGGATCTGTTTACATTGGGTGATTTGCAAAGATACCACTATGATACATTGATTGCTTATTCAGTTGTCTACTATAGAAAACAGGTTTGGTTTTATTTATATGGTATTAACACATTAGTTAGTTATGATATCTGAATATCGGTTCTGTGCCTCTGTATGAGACTTGCAATGCTTCTTGCCCTGTAGTTTATCGACTGAGCAAATTAAGGCACACTTTATTGACATTACCATGTGTAACAACCAGCATGCTACAGTAAAGCTCTATTTACAACATTTAACATTTTTACTGGAAAATTGTCTTGAATGGTATATAAGAAATCTGAACTTATGACAAGATTATCTAACCAGTGAGGTTCTCCAGGCTCCTTTACACCCAGGCTCGTAGTGGATTAAAGTAATCACACTTGAATAGAAAATATCACCGGCTTTCTTTTTCAGGCATGGCTGTTCTAATTATTGGGACTCCTTCCAGTCAGCCATTTTCCGTTACTTGTACAAGACAGATGCATTTATTCTTATTAAAATTTAATATATTGAGAGTCCCTCCACCAGAACACCCAGACAGCTGCAAAACTTGTTACTTTGAGAAAAAAAATGATATATGCCAGCTAACAGGCCCTTGTAGCCCATAAATAAACACAAATATGCATTACATGGTTCAGATATCAGCAACAACTTAATGTACGATAGATTAATATACGTAGGATAGTCCGTTTTCTGTATAAATGTATGGAGTTTGTACAGTTAGTGTCATTGTTTTTGTGGTTTGTCAGTGTGTGTTACTCTGAGGGTCATGTTATCTATGAGGGTTTTGTTACTGTCATATTGTTATATTAATGTGTTGCTGTCTGTCTGTTTGTTAATTTATAGAATGGTGGGCCGGAGGCTTTCGGGATGTATATTTTTTGGAAGGGAAATGATACGCTCTTTCAGTTTGAGGGAGTCACCCTGCCCTTCTTCCCAAAATGTTAGCCTGGGCCTTTTTTCTGGAGTTTAGGGGAAACGACTGGCAGGCTTTTGTCAATGTTTGTGTGCATTGTATGTACTATGATGGATAATGAGTGGATGATGAATGATGATTATCGTGTACAGCCTTAATTGTTATGGGGATGAGAATGTTTAATAGCAAAATAGTAAAAAATACCACATTGAATGCTTTTTTTTTAAGTATTTTTAACACCTTCTGGGCATTCCCCACCGTTTTATAAGACAAATGTAATTGCTTCGCTTAAAAATAGTCTATGATGATTACAAAATGGTGCTTTGTTTTAACAAAACCCACGAAAAAGAAACGAATGGAGAACATATCACATGTCTATGTAAAATTGAATTTTAATAGTGTATTTAATAGTGTAGTGTATTTGATCAGCAGTTATTTCTTTTTGACTTTGTGTGGGGGCTGCGTCATGGCAGTTACATACTTAGCAGCATATTTACCATGTGTAAAATCAGACATTCTGTTTCAGCCAGCATAAGTACCCTTCGGGCAATTTTCTGTGCAAGTACCACCATTATATAGAGCCTGTCCTAATATAGGATAACTCAGAGTAATCATGACTCCGGTTATGTAATCAGACTACATATTATGAGGAGGAATGACTATATCTAAAAGTTATTTAGTAACCCTCTCGGCTTTGAAGTAAAGAACATGAGAATGAAATCTGTTTGGTGGATAACTTCATTCTAACAAGGTGTAATTGGTTTCCTGGAAGAGCATGGCAGGTTACTGGCACACTGAAGAATTTAGACTTCTGTTCAAGCATTGGGAAGCGACTGTGACAGTTTCATGCATTAAATGCAATATCTTAAAAAGAACTTTAGAGATTTGACAAATATTTTACTTGATGGGGGTCCAAATAATATAGTATTATGCTCTTATGTATGCATTAATTAACCATAAACAAAGTCTTACTTACATACTGATCTCATGTTTCTTCATTAATGAATCATTAATGAATCATGATGTATCTCAAGCAGTTACTGTTGTTGTTAATATATCTGTTAATTCTGTAAGCCTTTGTGAACTATTGAAGGAGGTGTTGAAGGAAGTGCTGTAGGAACAAATACCGAATAACACGTAATAAGTGAAATGCTCATCTTATGTTTGTTCATCATTAATGGATCATGATGCATCTTTTATCTCAAGCAGTTACTGTATTTGTTCATGATCTATATCTCAGTAGTAACCACTATCGATATTTGATTAAAATGGAGAAGATGCGTCTTCTCTAGGGATCCAGGGCTGTGGTAATCCTAGAGGCTCTCCCAGGACAGACAGTGCATGGAAGCAGGGATGCCCAGGGCTGGAGGCCAGTCCATTACAGCCTACACAATCACATGTAATGAGCAATTTGCTGCATGGATCTGAGCTACACACACAAACACTGGCGGAATATGCACATTTCACACACCTGGTGGACTGGGCTTGAACCTACGACCCTACAGCCATTGTTAATAACAGGATAGGATAGTTTGAGTATGTTGCAAGAATGAATGCACAAGTAAGCTTATAAATTTATTGTATTTATATTATTGGTGAAAAACAGTGTACGGTCTCTGGATTAAGAAGCGTATCCCAATTAGACACAGGTGGCTGCTGTATTACTAATGAGGAATTAATGCTGAAGAGCCAGCTGTGGATTTGGGGGGTAGAGAAGGCATGCTTATGTATGCAGTCATTTGGTGATGTGTTAATAATGTGTTAATTCCGCTGTGACCTTATCTGATCCTCAACTTCAGGAGAGCTAACGGCCTAAAACCTGGCCTTTAAAAATGTGGTTGCAATGTTTTGTTAGGCTAACAAAAATGGGCACTTTATTTTTCTAAAAGGGTCAGGTGCCTGCACCGTTAGCCCTTACACTGTTTGCTCTGCGTTAATATAATAAATGTAACAGCAGTGTTGAACCTTTCAGTCTAAAGCAGCTCTCGCCCTGATACAGGATTTTATGAACATTCTAGTTGCAAAATTAAGTATTCCTGTTGCAGTACAAGTAGAGGAATGATTTTGTTGCATGTTTTAAAAGGTTTGTTCAATTTATTGGTTGTGTTTATTTGTAATACAATAATATATAGGTTTTGTTCTCCATTTTACATTTGTGTTTAATGAGATGTTTACAAAATGGCAATGAGCACCGGATATTAAGAAAAAAAATCTGTTATACTTAGTTATTTATACAATATAGAATGTATACAATATACAAATTATACAATTATAGTATACAATTTATACAATATAGAAAGTTATATATTCTATATAAAATATAGAAAGGCATTTCCATCAATTCAATCAAAGCACAATTGCAATGACAACCATATGTTTTGAGTAACGTTACGTAGGTCAAGAGTTTGTTCTTAATAACACGATATGCTGACTAATAAATGTAATAGTATAAATACCGAGAAAATGTATAGTAAAATTACCAAGGCTATACCTTAAATAGGGGAATTGATGTCTCCTGTCATTGATTTATTTAACATAATTGCCTAGGCGATTACTGTAACATAGTGCTCTTGAAATATTTTGAAAAATGTAATTTTTCTTTTTTGTTTATTATTGTTGTTGTTGTTGTTGTTTATTGATGCTTTTTATGGATCGCCGTGGGGAAACTCTCCTTTTGCCTCCTTGCTGTCCATGACAACAAGCTTGTCCGTGAAGGGCAGCCAACTCGTTCAGCCACATCTGTCCAGTGGTACATAGTTACATTGAGAACACTGCATTCATAACATAACAGCTGATTTAATGAGTGTTGCCAATTGCTTATCTTATATTGTAATATTGATGGGACTGTGATTTCCACGTCCAATATCAGATTGATTATAAGCCCGTCTTTGACTCTGAAGTCTTGTTCATATGACCTCAATATGGGTTCTTGTTATTCATTTAAAAGCTCGCATTTCCTTGTTTAATCTGGTCATTGAAAAGTCCATTTTAGTTAGTAGTATATTACGTTTCTGTCTTAAGTTCTGTAAATACGACATGGATTAACAAAAGCCTGGGAGTCCTTATAATATAACACCTGTTTGAGAATTACAGGTTTTGAGAAAGCCAACGAAAGACAGATCATCTTACTGTCATGCTCTTGAGTAATAACAGTGAACATTAAAATCGTATCTGTGAATAAGAAGGCTTACAGTTGAACAGGAAAAGCCGTTGAGCCAAGAAAGCCATGTGACATTTAAGCCCAACGTCATGCATACTTTGATAAGCGAGGTCCCTTCTGGGGTGTAAGGAGCAGGTGTGTCAACCGATGAATCTGTACCATCTGTGGTAGATCAGAGAAGTCCTGTACCTGTGCATGAAGGTGACCAGATGTCCCAATTTGTGCACGACAGTTCTGAATGTTAAAATACTCTTCTGCGTCCTGCAAGCAGTACAAGTCTCACATTGACGGCTGAATGATGAATTAGACATTTGAGATCAATGTAATTCTTAGAATTCATTTCAAGTTGCAGCTGCGTATGTTTTACTGCTCTGCCATTAATGAACGGCATTGTCACGCTGCTTGTCTGCGGCTGCGATATCAGCATTGGTTCGTAAACCGTGAAAAGCCATGCTAAAACTTCCTGGCAGCGATTGCCTTTTGGATCAATGGTGCAGAGCGAAATGAAATGGAGCTGTCACTGCAATAAGGACTAGCAGCGAACTTTCGGGTCTGACTTACGGCACACAGTCGGCTTAATTCATTTTGTACTGTGCATTTTTTATTTTTTTTTTCCCCTGGTGGAAAATGTGAAACAGTTCTTCCCATTGTGATGCCCGTGAGAAATGCAACTTGATAAAAGAGAGGAATATGAATTAGGTTTTTTTTAACGTTTTTATGATTTTTTTTTTTTATTCTTAGCTTGACAAACGTGATTAAAGTGCATCACTCTGTTAGGCCTGGCCGTTCAGATCATCTGATTACGCTGTCAAGTTCAGCTCGTTTCTGATACAGAAAAAAAATGTGGCCACACATAGGGTTTTGCAGCAAGGGCAGATTGGCTTTTGTCACTGTCGAGGATGGTTAGATGATCATCCCGACCTCATATAGAAGCACTTTGCCATTCTATCCCATCATATAATATGCTTCCAATAATACTGTCACAAAACCAGTTTCTCTGGAGGTAGCAGACTTGACAGCAGTGCTGGGTTAAAGAATAGAATCCTACACTTGTATGACAACCATGAAGACCCATCTGAAAACCATCTTCAGCCAGATAATTGCAAGCCGAGGAGACAATGGGCAAAAGGATTTCGACATGCACAACTGACAGCGCTAGTTTAAATTTCAACTCCAAAGCTCAATGACAAAATTGCAGGGAATTATGAGGGAAAGTTGTGATCCTCATGCTGGTGTGCAGCCCTGTAGGATGTGAAGACAAGCCTAAAACTGATATGTGAGCCTGTTGACAGATGATAAGAAATCTGTCCTTCTTGGAAGAGCTTCTACCTATAACCCGGACAAGCATAAAGCCTTTATTAGCCGATGACAATGGTAGAAGGCAGATACCAGTGTTACAGGTCTGCCTGTCGTTCCTCCAAAACAGCCAGTTCCATGAGGCTGTGGTCCAACTGGAAGGCTTTGAAGTGACCGAGGTGTACGGCGTCAGGGACAATATCAGAAACAAGCTTTATGATTATCGAGCTGAGACAGTCTGACACTTTTGTTGGACTCTTCCCATGAAGCGAAGCATCAGCGATTAATGCATGTTCCTACATTTCCATATATGTAGAAGTGGTTTGATTTTTATTACGATTACCAGAAGAATTTGCAAGCATGCTGTGACATTTATGCGGAAAAAAAAAACATTTACGGTGGGCAGTCTATTTATCATTTCTGAATTAAATCAGTGTGTAAATTTATTTATTTTTTTTTTGACAAATTTTGCACATCCATTAAAAATGTCTTCATTAGCTTACGTATTATATAAGGGGTGAGAGGGGCCTTTAAATCTGAAGTCGCTAAATTATAATCACAAATGGGGCTACAAATGTGACTCAGCCGTAAGCATCAGCTCCAAAAGAGGTCTGAAAATTGGCATTTTGATACCAAGTTATAAAAGCAACCTCAGGCAACTAGAAGAGCCTACAAAGTGGCCAAATGTTGGGTGGTAGAATTGAAGGTGCGTCCATCTAAACATTTCAGTTAGCATTTTATAACGTTCAAATGCACTGGTAAAAAAGGATAGAGTGTCTTAATAGACAGCTGGCTGAGTTTTGAAAACCTAAGAAAATACTAATAATAATGACTGTTTATATATGAACACACAGTCACACAGGTTTTTATATTAACATGTTTAATGAAATATTAAAACACATTAATATAAACGTGTTATTAAAAATAATCAGCATCCACATGACATTTCTGATCTGATAAGTGTTGCTCTTTGTCCTGCATCTGAACAGGTTAAAGCAGGGATCCCCAATTCTGGCCCTGGGGGGGGGCAAGATTTCCCTGCTCAAACACATCTAACTGCCAACTGCCAGATTTAATAGGTGTGTTTGAGCAAAATGTGTCATAGACTGGTCCTCCAGGACTGGAATTGGAGAGCCCTGGGTTAAAGTTTGGAGTAACCTAATGAATGCATTCAACCTTTAGAGCCGGGTGGTTTGGACAGCCATCTTATGGCAGTCTGTTGATTTGCTCAGCATTGTTGCATAATGGCCAGGAAATGAGACTATTTAACAAGGCCAGGTGCTCCCTATAGTGCAATCAGTGTACCTTCATGATGTTCTAGTAATACCCTGAAATGCACTGCTAAACAGATTCCAGTGTAATACAAGGTTGAAGTGAAATGCCTTGCATAGTCGCCCCAGTCAATGGCTCTAAAATCAAGTGTGATGCCGAATTCCGCCCCTTTATCCCTTGAAATCCCAGAACCTTTAATTCTTGACCTATTATCACGCACACATACTTTATGACTTATATGACAGCTTCCCATAATTCCACATATTAATGTTTGGTATTTCCCATCATTTTGTTCCTCAAGAAATGGAATGAAACATAATTAACACATATATAGAATAACATTCAAAAGTCTGGACACACCTGCTTTTAATGCTTGTCTATTAGCTGTTATTCACCTTACAGGCCTTGAGGCAATGAATGTATCAAATATTACAATGACTGAGGGACGTGTGCAACATCTCAAAATTTTCTCAAAACAGCCCCCTTTTGCTTTGATGGCAGCATTCCAGACTCTTGGCATTCCTTCAGCCGGCTTCCAGATGTAGCCACCTGGAATGCTTCTCCAACAGAGTTTCCACAAGTTAAGGGCTCAAGTTGATGACCTCGTTCTTACTCTTTCATCCAGCTCATCCCAAAGCAGCTCTTGAGGGTTTAGGCCGGGGGATTGTGAGGCCAGGTTGCTGCACTCCATCTCTTTCCTTGTTCATAAAATAATGCAGTACTTATATAACCTCTGGGGGTGCTTAGGGTCATTATCCTGTTGAAAAACAAATGGCTTTCAGTAGGTTTCTCCAGAATTTCAACTACTAAATAACAGATATATAGTACTGAATGTATTAGTTTAATTGTTTGCATTGATTTCTTCTGCCAGTGTTATTGCAAGTTTTAGCAGTAAGAGCAGCACCAGTACTCGGAATCCTTCTCTTATACATGAGTAAAACTGCATTTCTTAACCCACAGGTCATGGACTGTTAATGGAGGGGAGCTCACAGCAACCCTGGGGGCGGAAATTAATGGCCGTGATGGAAGACAACGACACGGAGGAAGCAAAGAACTGCACTGAGCCAGGTAGGCTGAGTTATCTTAATAGTGGGGGCGGTTGGGGCTAGATGCCCCTAGGGAGATGGGGTGGTGGGCAGGTCATCACAATTAATTCATCTGTAACTAACATTGGAGCTCAGGTCTTATTGGTACTTAAACCTTTACCACCTCAAATATAGTTTAAAAAGGTAAGCGACCAACATACTAAATATCCATTTTTCTAACTAAAACGAATTACGAAACTACTGCATCCAACCTCCCTGACTTGCACACAGAGCAAAGTTACTTTATGCATTTGCTAGATGATTATAAATGAGTAGAAGAGCTTGTCTTCTGTCCTTCCCCAAAAGACCTATGCCCGCTGAGCATCCCTCATGCTGTTATCAGTGTCTGTGGATTAAACACATTGTTAGCAAAATAAATTACAGATTTTGATTAGGTACCTTTAAACAGTATTATACAGTATTGTTTAGTAAAGTATATAATTTTACCAGAGTCGCAGGTTTGTTTCAGTTAGTTGAATAATACATTAAGCTGGTTTGCTTGATTAGGGTTTTTATTGTTAAGTAACAAATTAGCATTTTTGGGTACATTTAATTCCTGTCATAAATAGCCATTCAGACTGTTTGTTGAAATCTCGTGCATTGTAAGTTTATGATAAAGAGTACACATTTTGGACAATAAAACTGGCCGAGGTTCCACACATTAATCATCCTTGGTGGAGAACCCGAAAAAATAATGAAAATGCTGAGATGCTATGATTTCTGAATTACTATGAAGTATAATTTAACACTCTTAGCCTGGGTTTATGTTCTGTCTCTGGCCAAGTTGTGACATACTGCATATGTAGCTACATGTTGTAAGGACTGGGAGAGATTTGACTCTAAACTTTTTGCAGTGAGTTTAACTTGAATGGTGATTAATCGTCATTGATGACACAGCACAGCACACAACAACCAAATGTGTCCGACCCGTGTGACATAGCAGGGGGCAGCTATGTGAGCACCCAGGGAGCAGTGCTTGGGGACGGTACCTTGCCCAGGGGGCCTCAGCGGTACTTGCGAGTCGAGGACCATTACCATCATCTGCCCCTTAATTTGCAGCCATTAGACATGCTCAGTGTGGGAGAAGAACTGCCGCTGTCTGACACGGGTTTCATCCGGCAAACAAAAACCCATGTCGATATACAGTAAATGGACTGACTCGCTACCCTTCCTACACCAAGCAAACAAAAAGGTACTATATGCCTAAATCCCCCAAGTAACCCAAAAACAAACAGTATGGGGGGGGGGCATGGAAATTAACACAGCTAACAAACAATGGAAATCAAATAAACAATACTGAAGTGACCAAAGCCGCAGAAGAACCTAGCTGACTCCATAATTAAACAAGCAAGTCAAGCATAATGTACTGTAAGAGCTGTTTGTGATCATCTGGGAATGGAAATACTATATTATAACACAAAAAAGCATTATAACAGAAACAAAATGGCAAAATGGACAAATCCCGGTAATACATTTAGCCCCTGTTAAACAGTAGCCTAATCAGGTACGCACAAATAAGTCATCTATAACAGTCTGAAGCAAGGCTAGCTTGGAGAATCGCTACAGATCGTGTAGGCATGAAAATACTTATCTTCTGTGTTTGTTTATCTGTCTCGGGTGGATGCAAGAGCCCCGAAAGGACCCAAACTGTATTTGGCTGCTCAGGGAGGAAGAGTATGTAAAAGAGGGCGTTTGAAAGGTTTGAATCTTCACTCCATAACTATCACTGGTTGAGTGAGTCTAAGACGTGAAAATGTTACGATGATAATTGGAAATCTGAGCTTTGATCATTAAATACATTAGAAGATAATGGGAGTACTATTTATATATGACTTAGTTGACCTTCAAGTCTAATTTAGCCTGATGTTTTTTTTCTGCAGTTTTGAAGAAGAGCTGCGAGAACTTTTACTTTGCTTCGTTCTAGCAATGAGCCATTTGCAGGGAATCGGCGGAGAACCACTATCTGTCAGACGGCAGGCCAAATATAAAGGGCACATGAGGAATCTGCTGGCAGCATTCATCTAATGTAGCATTTGGCAACACAGCCCTTAATTTATAGATATGAGAGGGACGTGTCCACCTCAGCGAGGTACAGCTGAAGGTCAGAGCTCCCTCACTATCAGAGTCCAGCAGCAGCTCCCTCAGCTTGGATGTATCTGCCGTTTGACATGGCAGAGATGTCCCAGCGGAGTATTTACAGCGAGGTCAGGGAAGGTGTTAAGGTGACTGTGACACTACTTAAGTGCTGCTGGCTCACAATCAGTGTGATGGTTGGCTTAGATCAGGTAAGATTGCAGACACCGATATAATTTCTTGCCATTTTGGAGACATACCTTACGATATTGCTTACTGAGACGCCCATGGTTTTCACGGGAGCACAGAAATGAAATCCTTAGCTTGTATTTTGTTTCATCCTCAGCACAGAATAACCAACATTCTTAAATATGGTAATGTATTACACGAAACTCTCATTCTATGCTGTTTTCCTTAAGGTGGTGTCGACTATCTCCAGATGCCATGCGGTTCTTTTTTTGTATAATTTGAATCTACATTTACTCCAGTTAAACACATTTTGTGTCCTCTAGTGATGCTAGGAGTCTGTGTTCTTGTGGATATTACTGTGTAAACATTTTACTCATTTATAATTGCTCTGAAAGAAGCAGTTTAACTCATCTTGTTTTTCGCTTAAGCACAGTCATTTTAATAGTGTTTGCTCGAAATACACAGTTTTTTTAGGTAATTTACTAACTGGTTGTCATTGTACATATTGCTCACTGTCACTGACTCAGCATTTTCTTTAGAAAACTGATTTTTATTCATGTCAGTGACAGTGAGAATAAAAACTGTTATCATTAATGGGAGCACCAGAACTGTTGGGAGATGGAACTGTTTTTATACGCTTATAAGTCTGATCTTTTAGTGCAAGAAGAAAGGGAACTGGCTCTTCATCTGTAATCCTGATCTGTTTTATCCCATAAGAAAAAAACATCTCAGCATCCCTGTTGCCATGGAAATGACCATGTGCTTTGTCCTTAATTTGATACAAGCCTTGTTGTCTGTGCTGCTCCATGTGGTCAGTTTTAGGGCTTTCACTCAGTTCAGTTTCTAATCTTAATGGTAACACTTTACATTAATTGCACCTTCATAGTGCCGTTATAATGCGTTCGTAGAACATTCAGTGCATAGATGAGTGAGTTTGGTATGGAAGAATTTGGCTGGCCTGCACAGAGTCCTGATCACGACCCCATTGAACACCTTTGGGATGAACTAGAACAGAGATTGCTTGCCAAGCCTCACAAATGCTCCAACATCCAACATCAGTGCCTGGCCTCACAAATGCTCTTCTGGAAGAATGGGCAAAAAATCCCAAAGACACACTCCAAAATCTTGTGGAAGTCTTTCCAGTAGAATGGATCCTATAGCTGCAAAGAGGGGACCAGCTCCATATTGATACTGGGATGACATAAACGCTTCTGTAGGTGTAATGGCCCGGTTTACCAATACTATTGTGCATTTAGTTATCTTTAACAGCTGTAGTATGCATTAATAACAAACACTGCATGATAATACAACATTATAATAATCTAATCAAATAATGCTTGTTATTACTGTGTTTTAAAGCTGTTAAGGCATCTCACAATGTTATAATATACTTACATGCTTCTTTTGAATGTTCTCCATCCATCCATTTTCTGTAGTCGCTTGTCCTGTTGTGGGGGTATAAGTTTTTTGCTTATCGTTGTTAGCGATAGTAATGGTGTTTCTGTTTCCGCAGAATGTAATTAACAAATATTCATCTCTATATTTCACTATACTTGGCGTGCACTGGAAATGTTCCTAAATAGAATTTAAAAGATTTACTTCTAAAATTTAAGGGGTGCTGCATGCTGTAGAAACGCTACGGCTCTAACGTTTTCATGAGATGCAACTGGGCGTGACTGTTTAGCATAAGGGAAAGGTCGGCTTAAATTAGCCAAAGCTCCAGTAAGCATCATGGCTCATGCTGGGTTGGTGTAGACCTGCATGCAGGCCTGTCAGCGTGCGGGATTGCCTATGCGCGCACACAACACAAATGGCCGGATTTGAAAATTTGAAAATAACTTCTGCTGCAGTGTGCAGCGTTGGCCCAAAGGACTGGCGATGAGGCTTTCACGGCTCTGTTCAGCAGAGGGGACAGGGAAAGCTAATAGGATGTGTCGCTTGGTGTGTTTGCTTTAATCAGAGCATTACAGATATGGGAATTTCACAGCTCACAATAGCTGTTTTTTTTATCTTTATGGGTTAGCTGTGGTGGAGGCTTAAAAAAAAAAGTGTTATCAAACATGTTGCCCGACAGTTCCTTAGATATTTAAGTAATTTACGTTGCACCATGCTTAGACTAATATGTAAAAAAAAATTGGGCCAGCCTGTCATGTATTTTGATTGGACACGTAAGATGCTAATTTGCATATCAGGCATATCCCCCTAAAGTCTTGGTAACGTATGTTGGCTGTTCAGTGTATACCGCAATGTTCAGTAAAGACAGTCTATCTCTGCTCAGTGTGGTTCATTTCTTAGTTGGTCGTCTAAAGAAAAACAAAAGACCTGGTTGTCCATTAATTATGGTAGCTGAGGTTTGAGATCTCAGTGACTTAGAGGCATGATTGTTGGGGGATTAGCAGGAGCTTTAGTGACGAGCCACTCAGTTTGCAGATGTTTCCTGAAGACTTGAGGCAACTGTGAACAGAAGAGAAGGATTCTGGCACCTCTGTTATAGGCAGGGGTTATAGGGTAGGGTGTATTTTTCCCAGGGTTCAAGGGGTTCAAGCCAAGTCAATCCCAGGGTGAGGTAAATGTCAGAAAATACGAAATCAGTTACTTGGTCCTCCCATGTCCTCCGAGACCAAGTGACACCGGCAGATGTGATGTTCCTGAAAACAGCATAACCCATATGACATGGCTATTCCAATGACCAGCTCTCAACACGGCTGAACACTAATGGGTGATTCTCGAGCAGCACCTGAAACTGTCGTCGACCATAGTCAACAAAGCAGGATGACACTCTATGTGGAACAATGTTGTCAGATCCCTCCAATATATGCCCAAGCAACAGTGGTATCTAGGCCAAGGTACGGCGTGTGGTGCATCGTGACTGTCCTGACTGCTTGTGTTAAACTTGTACCTTGCTAAGAAAAGTACAATTGCCATAAGAAGTGTTAGTCAATGTAATCACACTGTGGAACGGTCAGGTTCAGGGGGAAATATTGTAAGCATACTCGAATTCCTGGTTCGGATTCATTGATAACTGGAATGTTTTTTATATTTCGCTTTAGAACAAAAAAGACTTTCTGACAAATCTGCTGCCAGGCCAAATTGCCTTCATAATTTTTTTCCAAGAATTACGTTGCATCCCTCCAGTTGTGTGCTTCACAGTGCGAGTCTGTGTCATGGTGCGTTAAAGCTGTTCCGGCAGCTAATTTTCTTCTAACACTTTATTATACCACATCATGTGGCTATTTAACCTCTTTACCCTGTTTTGATACATTTTCAGCTCAAATATAGGTGAGATGCTGCTTATTTTGCTCTGAATTCGTATATCGTTAAAATTGCGGGGTGCAAATATTTCAGAATGCTTCAAATGTAACCAGAGGACATTTTGTGTAAATGTATTCATAGAAATTTCTGTAAAACAAATTGTGTTGGGCATTTTGTCTGATTTGCAATCTAGGTAACAGTTTTGTGAGGTAAGTAACTTTTTAGGAGTGCATGGAAAGATCTATACCTATTTTTAGCTGTCCGCTTAGATTCTGTCATTGGGCCGGTGGGCGGTTCCTTACAGAATTAGCTAGTAAAGTATGTAACTTTTCGAACTTCTTAATGAGAACAGAACATGACTGATAATTTGCAAAACAGGATATACTTGCATTTTGCATTTAGTAGGCACTTTTGTCCACAGTGACATACAGGTGAGACAGATAGTACATTATATACAAGCTGTTGAGGAGTCAACTAGGCATGAGGGCTGACCTTCCAATGAATATACAGGTACAAGTGTAAGCAGTATTGGAGCCAGAGCTACACAACATCTTGTAACAAACTAATAACCCAATAAGACTATATATTGCCTCCCATAATTGAAACAGAAAATTTTTATACAACATTTTGCATGGTGTTTCTCAGCATCATCACTACCTATATATTATGTTATGGCTGTGTAGATGATTAGATGAGTAGCGTGATTAACTACCCAGCACCAGCACAGCTGCCACCGCAGGAATCGACGAGAGTTCGGCACGCTACCAAGTGTTTCCTCAAAATGAGAAGACGGTGTGATGCTGCTCGTGTCACTGCCCTGTCACTGTATGACTCCACTGGGTGGAGAAGGTGCACAGTCAGCTGCTACTTCTCCCCTCAGGGGGTGCTGAAGGTCACCCATACTAGATGAGACATGGGCTCTATACTGAACCGAACCAACTGCAAGATGCATCACAAGATGCAGCACATTTGCTTCAAGGCATATTTCGTGTTAATTAAGAAAACATTATTAAATGCTAGACAATGCATGCTGAAGATGATGGCGCTTTAATAACTGATTTTAACACCACCTTCCTTAGTTCAGGATTTCTTCATTTACACCTTCTGTAAACAAGCTTGTTTCTTCATAAAAAAACTGAGATCCTTCTCCAACTTTCAGTTTTCTGAATGGGCACCACACTTTGTGAACAATATTTTGCAATATCACAACACTGTTGAAGTTGATAAAAGACGTTTATGTAACTTTTTAACGTATCTAAACACTTCATAGCGTTGCTTAATGGCGTGATTTATAGATATGCTACTTTTAGGAACTTTCAGTATTAACTTTGCTGTATTATTACCTAGATGACTGTATCAGTGTTTTACTTGTAGTTGACTCTTAGGATGGTCCTTATTTGTTCATATATTTAATTATCCTGTTTCTTTTTACAATAACATCAAAATCATAATAGCACATCCCACATATAAGTCCATCTTCATGCAAGTAAATCCAACGATATTTTAAAACCAGAACGATACAGGCTAAATCCTAAGCTTATCATGCCTACGTTACGTTTTGGACAACCAAAATTACAGTTTGATCCTTCTTTATAAACTGCATAAGAAAGTAAAAAAAAAAAACTATTTCAAAATCAAAATATAACAAAATCCGAAATGTTTACAATACTTCATTATGTACTTCTTTATAGCATGTGCAACATGTATAGTCTCGTCTATGTGAATGTCAGCCACACAAGCCGTGAAAGATGCGTTGAGTCACCAAGACGGTATAGTATCTGGAAATGGTTGCAATAAGGATGTAATATTTCACACTAACTAACCCAATTATGGTCAGCTGCACCGATCTAGTGTCCACGGCAAAGCAGTATTGCTGACGCCAGTGTTCCTTGCTTTATATGACCTACAATATATACTGATTTGCAGTTCATTTGAGCTCTCAATTAATTACGCAGAAGTCTGATATCAATGCATCTCCTGATTTAATTGTTACCCGAGGATTTACTATAGTGTAAAACCAATAAAAAGACCTTTATGTGTGTGCAAAAAAAATGCTTAGTGAACGTCTTAAAATGGAGGTATCTATATTTTTTATGTAGTTAATTCAACTTAATTAAGCCAACAAATGCTTATTTATGTATTTTGAAGGGAAAGACTAAAGACATTTGAGGAACATCTAATCACTTCTCACGATGGCAAAGATCTGGAATTTAAAACGCTCTTCAGTGAATTCAGTTTAATCTGATTCTACACGGCAAGTGAAGTGACAAAGAATTGGCCAACAAGGTTTTTTTGCGAGGTTCAGAACAGCAACACAGTCTGACTCCCATCTGAATCAAGGAGAAGATGCTCCAAAGAGAGCTTTAAAATAAGAGATGTTACAGTTCTTCTGAATTGCTTTGGCTCATTTCTCAAAAGACAATTAACATGTGTGAAACAATGTGTGTAACCCAGACATCATTTCTCACCAATTCCTCCAAGTGCTCACAAATGAGCGTACAGAAGATCTTCATTTGTAGTAATTATGAGTCGCTGAAGTCTCATTGTTCAAAATGTTTTATGTAGTTCCCCAGCGAAATAATTGTACATCCCAAACTATATATGTAAGTGATAAGTGCGTAAGCCATCACATGCAAAACGGGTCGCCCAACTTTCCGGATGATTCGAGCATGTATTCCATGACTCCATAATAGGGGGGCAGAGTGTGGTTAAGCCTCTGTGCCAGTGATCGGAAGGTCGTCAGTTCAAGCCCGGGCTCTGTGGCCCCTTGAGCAAGGCCCTTGGCCCCCAGCTCCCTGGGTGCCGCATGAGGTGAATGCCCTTCACGGCTAAGGTTGCTCTCATAGAGAGCAAGGCTAGGGGAGGTGAGAAGAGAGTTTCTCCCCAGGGACCAGTAAAGAGTCCATTTTTATTATGGCACAATATTGTTGTACTTTTGGTTCCCACAGTACATGGTTTTGTTGTTTTTATTGCCATTTTCTTTTTCCAGTGATTTGCAGTGCTGTGCAACTTCTCTCCTTGTTTACTATGTTACTGTGTCTTGAGAACGTTTCAGTAAAGATCTGAAGAAGATTACTTGTGCATGTAAGTGGTTTATCTTTTCATCCATCCATATCCTGAAAGCGCTTGTCCTATGCAGAGTACAGCAGTGGAAGTCCGGAGCCTATCCGGGAGGCTATGGGCGCAAGGCAAAGGCTTTGCCTTTCCAACGAACTTGGAATACTGTAACGTAACATGAAACTGGTGTCTTTGACATGAATAAAAATCAGTTTGCTAAAGAAAATGCTGAGTCAGTGACAGTGAGCATGGGGGAGCATACTTATAATGACATTTTGTCCAAGCATTTTGACTCTTGTGGCTTAAACAATGATGAGCATGGTTTTCATTTTGGTGTCACTGACTCAAAGAATCATTTTATTTTGAGACATATAGGGGAGGCCAAAATTATTAGAATACGTGGCATATTTAAAAGGTTTTAGTTGTTTTTGTTGAATTGGCCATTAAGAATTGCCAAATGAAATATCTACAAAGGTGATCATTGTGCTCTATAAACGATAGAATAGAGCCTTCATAAGGAGAATCACTGTGCTAAGTCCGGACCTCATCCCCCATCAAGCACATTTGTGACGAGTTGGAAAATAAACTGGACAGATCTATTGTACATTTAAAAGAAAGCCTTTGGC
>JAODKM010000025.1:10246410-10272130 GCA_026780845.1 Petrocephalus sullivani
TGAAGTAACGCATAGTTAATGGTTAATTAATGCATTTACTAAGCATGTATTACTGCATTATTTGTGGCCCCTCAACTGAAGTGTTACTGATAACTTAAAAAAAAGCATTGATAACTTAAAAATCAATATGACTTATTTAGCTGCTTATTTGCTAAGGTGTCTGCACCTTTGGTATGATAGTCATTCCCTTCGCTGCACTAAAATTACAGCTTCATATTACCCAAAGCAGCTAGTACAGTGGCTCTGCGGTTCCCACCATGGCCTCACACCTCTGGGGCTGTGGGTGGCTGGCACTTCTGTGTGAGTGCAGTTTAATTGTTGTCTCTGTACTCCTGATCAATCTGGCCAAATGTTATCCAGACCTTCCGGACAAATATTTGAATACTCTGCTAATGTTCCCTGTACCTTGACTGTCAGTCCCACTTTATCACATGTATAAATGCCATGTAAGCCTCCCGGGATTGCCTCCACTAGCCCCATCCTCTTTAATGCACCCAGAATGTTCTTTATGTTGCATTATCTGGTCTTTGAATGGTAGTCTTATCAAGTTTGACTTTGTTAGGAATAGGGCTGAGTGATATTTCCAAAAAACAATATCACACTGCTTTCAGAGATTTTCACAATATCAATATCTATCATGATATTCTAAAATTCATATACAGAAAACTGTAAAATATGGCAGGTGGTTTTGAGTTTTTCTGGCTATGGTGACCAAACTGTTTTACTAATAGTTGTGAAGCATGTGATGGGTAAAATAATCATGCCAACAACAGACTGATATCTTGATGGAAGTTGTTTAAAATTAGTGCATTATAGCTGTTTCTTATGCAATAAAACAAAAGTTTCGGCTATATCACGATATTCACAATATTCACATAAAATGATGATTTGAATGTTCATGATCGTGATATGGTATTTTATCGATAAAGCCCTATACACACCACAGTTCTCTCACAGGACAACTATGAAAAAATGGATTGAAAAAGAATCAATACTCATACCTTAATTACACCCTCACCTTCCCAGCACAGACATCAAGGGCAATGTTTGAGAGATAAAGTTCCATTTCACCTACGAAGGCAACATTTAACTAATACCACTGCATGAGGATGTTTTAAATAGAATAAATTATGGCGAGGGTTCTCTGTGGACAGTTTGTCCCTATCAGTACAGGGTCCAGGTGTTCCTATAGACTGTCCCGGGAAGCACAGAGCGGGAGGCAGGGCATCCATCCACACACTGTGGCCAACAAGAGACACCAATTTGCCTAAAAAGGAAACCAGCACAAAGACAGAATGTACAAATTACAAACAAATGCAGCCAGGGGCTGGAACTGGGCAGCCCTGGAGGCATTAAGTCGCAATGCTTTCCATTGAGCTACAATTTTCAAAAATATTTCTACAGTTTTCCCCTGACCCAGAATCTGTGGCTACACCGGGCATGTACGACCTGTGAATACTTAGCAGAGGAAGAATTCTCTTAATGGGTCTCCGAGACAAAAAACAGGCCAACAGAACAGCTTCAAACCTGAAGAATCTGTACCTACCTGCTAAATATATTACATGTTTCTGGATGTGACACCATTCTTTTCCCAGGTATTGTGTGATCTGGTTTCATTGATTCATCATTGTCATCAAGTATGATTCCACCCCCATCAGGTTAGAAGCCTTTACCATAGCATGAGCACGGTGACTCAGAATAGCTTTGCATTTATTATCATTTATCTGTTAGTCTGCATGGTTGTGGGCATCTAAACCTTGCTAGAAAATTGCACTTCAATGAATGTCTTTCCTCCATGTGGGTCCCAGCCAAGCAGTTGTTCTAGGTGATCTATTCTGCCCACAATAATCAAAATTAATGGCATTTGACCCTGCCTGTCATTTATCATTTAGCAGATCTTAAACATGATGGCATGCACAGTTATCTGCAGATTCTGAGTCCCAATCTGATTTTTAAATAAAGAATTATATATATATATATACACACACACACATACACATACAGTAAGCGTCAGTGAGCTCTTCGTCTGAGTAACCCTTGCGATTTGGGGTATTCTTCCTTATGATGTTTCTGCAAGTGCCCAATTAAGTATTAAACAATTCTTTATTGCTATTTCTCCACATGGGTGACATCGCGATACTTACAGTGGTAGGTTCATGCTAGGTGGCCCAGGTTTGCTGCATCGAGTGACAGGACTTCACAATCTGGTCAATTGACGTAAATTGGGAGGATGCGGGAAATGGAAAAGATCAAAAGATCTTTGGATGGGACTGTGGTAGGCGATACTGATCAGTTAAAAAATTATTGGATCAATCCCATTTAGGATGCTTGATATCAGCTCGGGACATCTCGGAGTGTCATCTCGGAACACCATACCAAGAATCATTTTCATCAGTCTGCCGCAGCATTGATCTACAGCCAGTAATGATGCTAGAAATTTGACAGCATTTCACACGAGGTTCCCAACCCAGCCCAGTCAAACTTTGGGGCCCTTGGAATCATCCAAACCAGCCCCCCGCCCTTTACAGCACCCCTTGTCTTCTTTGAAACAAGGATACCAAACATACTTTCTAGGATGATTTAAAAAAATCTTTCTGTGTTCTAGTTTATTATATGTCCAAAGTCAAATTTGTTACCTTACCCTCAAGGCAGATGATGGAGCATCTGTTTTTTTTTTTTACTTAAGATTTTATCGAATATCTCGTGGAAGTCCAATAAATCATATTCTTTCCTAAGATTAGCTACCATTGTTACATCAAAGACAGTCAGCCAGGCACATAGATCTGCCTTCATGCTTCTTCAACTTTAACAAATTGCTCCTTATTAAGTGGTTTTACTCTGCAACATATTGTAGTCTTCATAGCTTTATTTCAAACAAGGCAGCGTTTGTCTCAGGTGGGTGGGATTTGTTTTGTCCTCCTTCTTTTGTAAATTGGCATCACATTAGTTATTTTGAGCTTTCTGGGATATGTAATATATAAGGTAAAGAGCTGTGAGTAATAGCTGTAATCTCCTCTAAAGCAGCTGCCAGGCCGCTGGGATTTGTGTTTCGAAATTATTTAAACCGCAAACGGCAGCAGCATCCAAAATACTAACATTTGAAGAGAAACGTAAAATAAGCTGCATGTAACCCATTATTTTGTGTTCTTCTGTAAGCAAGTCAGCGACATTTCTTTATTCCTTTATCAGTTTTTGGCGTGTTTCATTTTTTTTTCTATTCAATTTGTATTCAGAAGCGAATTATATTTTTATGCAGTGATTTAAAATGTGCCAGGTGTGATTATCACAAAGATTTATCACAGCTGAGGGTTTCCCTTTTTGTGATAAAAATTGCACATTGCTGTCTGTGGATGAAAACCTTTACTAGTCTATCCCCATTATGTCAGGGTCTTGGAAATGTCTTTTTTGCTGAAAAATGTACAGATGTTCCGAGCTTAATGACGATGATGTCTTAAAGGCACACCCCAAAGCATGCTGCATTTTTTGCATACGCCTTCCGACTATTAAATGCAGCCCCCCAGCTGTGAACCTGCTCGCAGTCAGTGTGATGACTGTCATAAATACAACTCAGAAAACTTCAGTATTTCAGCATTTTTGCTTTTTAAGAGCTCCTACTAAATAATTTTAAGACATAGTATATTCTATGAAATAGTATGTATATGTCTATAAAAGAGTACGTAGTTTCTACATGTATGTGTATTTGCATTATTACAAGAATGGCAATACCCTTACTAAATTAAGTATGTCCCTTAAAAAGTAACATGTATGTCATAGAATTTTAAATTTAAATTTAAATTTTAGTGCAAGCAAACCTTTATATACGGAAAAGCATCCCTGATTCCTGGTCCTGGAGATGTGACCTCTTCGCTTCAGTTGCTTGATGTGTCTGTAAACAATACCTGTTTAGGACAGGCTGTGGACAGGCTGTGGGAACAGAACATCAACTGGATCAGCACCAACTGCAACCAGATGATACCCGCCTGTGGAACAGGCCAACCTGTGTGATGGATAGCATCATATATGATGGAAAGAGCCCTTCAGAAGTGATGCATCCCCAGCAACCTTGACGAGAATTTGTTGAAAACAAAGTGTGAAAGGAGACAAGAATATAATGTCACTCAGTGCCGGTCGAAACCCAGGGGGCGCCATTGTCCAACTAGCCCGGGGGCAGGGAGCACTGGTGGTGGAGCTTGGTGAGGGGAGGCGTGGCAGCGATGTCCAATCAGAAGATGGCGCTCTAGACGGACGCCTACGTTCGCTTAACAGGTTGATCCGCACTAGGCTTGCACCATGTTTTAAGAGGTGTACTGACGTTTTAGTTATACCTTTTGTTAGACAGGATCTCTGCAAGCGTGACTTGTACAGTATTTACATTGTCATGTTAGAACAGACACATTTCTGTCTATGATTTCTTCATGCTGAGTATTTGTAATTTTTAATTGTTAATATGCTTATTAAAAAAAAAAGGACGGACTAAATTGTGAGCCATGTTACAGTGCAAATGAGCGCTAAATTAATACCGTCATGCCAGTGCTGAGGCTATGGTGATTTTGTTCAGAAAGCTGAATTTGCACAATACTGGTCTGTTTTCAGAATACACATTCTCTTCTGAGTATGAAACACACAGGTCGCACATCGCAGTCTGATAATAATGTACAGCATCATCAGCTGCATTTGTCACTTTCAGTTTTCACTTGCATTAGACTCAGATGCATTTTGTGATTTGCACTGTGATCACACTACAGTGCGATTTCTGCATTCCGATAAATACTGCATTTTTCACAGTTATCTTTCTTCCAGAATTACACATCATCTGCGCTGTAGCCTGCTGACTTCTGCCTTTAATAACTTCTTATTTGAGAAAGAGCTATTAAAATTGGTTTCGGTCTCTGGCTACAGTGTATATACACTTTTTTTGTGTATGTTAGTTACATCACCACTTGGCTATCTGATAATTCGAAGCACTTGTCTCATTTCTGACACCTTCATTTATAGATTTAGTCATCACTGGCAAAAAAATATATATATACATTAGGCTATGGCAAGGAGGTCTCTCAGGCTGCTTTAAGGGGGCTTCAGTCCCCGAAAATGTTCATTAGCCCCTCCCAAATAGCTGTACATTACTTACTTTAAATAGTGTGCTCCAGACCCCTAGTAAAGGCTTACCTCCCCTTTCCGTGAGTGCCCGGTAACGCTCCTGGGCTGTGGGGATGTATTAGGCGTACAGACATGTGGATGTCTCTGTGTACCCGGCGTACGCCCCTTCCCAGCTCGTGACATGCGTGCAGGCTTTCTGAAAGCTGTGACAGCCACGGCCGCCAAGTCGTCGGTGCCAGTGTTACAGCGGACCTCAGCAAGCTGCCTCTCCGCTCCCCTGACAGCTGACACCACATATGGATGAGGAGTCACTCACTGTCTCCATCCCAAAAGTCCGTCATTCTGCAACTATTTCACTGCCTCTAAGCACATTACATCTTCTGTCTTGTACGTAAAAGATAATCCCTTTTAATCCCAACCACAGATTAACACAAACTGGAAACGTGGATTCCCTTTAGCTAATGATCTTAATTATGACAGTGTAGGCTTAAGCCTCGCCAGCATAAAAATATACCTTTAAAGATATGCAGCCGTGTGAGTAGGGATTTTTGCACACTGGTCAATTTTAACTTTATTTCTCTCAAGAGAACCCGCAGAAGAGCAAAACAAATCTTCCAATAGTTTTTGAGGAATCAGTTGGCTCTTTATAAAATGGACAGCTATATGCTGTAGGAGATTTCTTTTTTAACATTTACATTTAACAAGCAAAATGCATTTTATAATCACCCCATCGAGTCATATGTCACCATTAGCTTATGGATTCCATTGAAGTATACCAATTGAAGAGTACTTATAATGTCCCTTGTATTAAATTATGCAACATACAAGTATTTTTTTTTATCAATTTTGTGGTAAGAATTGCATCTGTAAACTGTTTTGATTATCTAGGGTAGCTATATGGTCAGATGATGGCTGACCTTTCAGAAAATAAATGGGTGAAGCTTTTTATCCCCGTGGAATTAGCAGTTACCGTGGAATACTGACTATAATTGTGATGATTTATCATGCAGCTGGGCTAGTTTGGCATTAACACCTAGCCAGCGAGGTTTCAGCAAAGGAGGAGCAGTTCATTGTTCCCGACAAACTCATGGTAAATGTGTGAATCAGGTTGTTAACCACTCAAGGACTCTCTATGCTTAACTTGTAACCTTGATATTAAATCCATATGGTTTAACATTCTTATAGTTCTGCTTTTGGGCATGTGTATAAACTTCTTTTGGAAACAGTTGCACGTTGTACCTGTATAATTGTTTATGTGACAAATTAAACTCTTAAATCTTGAATGAAGGTGAGAGTGCCCATAAAGGTATGATAGTAGGGACTATGTGTGTGTGCCCTGTAATGAACTGGCTTCCTAGCCAAGGTGCCCCCCTCCCCCCTCCCTGTGCATTCTGGGATACACTCCAGACACCATGACCCTGTACTGCACGTCCGTATGGAAGATTGACTGGTGAAAGGTAAATTTATTCCTCCTGCCAGTATCCATGGTGCAGTTCAAGGCAAGAAGGAGGAGTTCCATTTTTTTAACATATTTTCATGTATATATTTATTAATTTATTTATTTTATTTTTTAGCTATCCGCGAGTTTCCAGAAGACGTGTTCACCAACCGGGAACGCAAGCAGGGAGCCGTTTTGGTGCACATTTTTGCGGTATGAGATGTTTAACCCCTTTGACTACACTGATGATCATGCGCCTTCAGCGTTGTTGGAATTGGGCCACACGTCTGATGGCTTTCTAGGATCACGTATATTAATGTGCAATTTTCCCTGTTGTCTCAGTGTCATTTTAACATTGTTTTGGGAGCCCCAAATAATACAGAATAGTTTTATTCTGCAAATACTATATTGCCAGAATCTGTAAGCTGGTACACCATTAACACCATCACCGTGTGTCTGAAATGATCTCTCACTTTGCGGCTCGGAAGAGCTGTTCATTGATCAGGAGAGGGACTTTCAGGAGGTTGTGATGAACAAAGTCTGTCGCTGCGTGTAAGTGGGGAAGACACAATCTACTGGCTCGGGGTGGCGTTTCAGCTAAGCGCTGGTGATGCGGCAGGCCGTGCTGATGGACGGACACCCGTACATGTCCTCCATCTGGCCTTGGTCCTATGGGCATGCTGCTTCACCATGCAGGAATTCACATCGATCACCCCAGCCATGCTCCAGATATGCATGCCCGTGGAGCTGGCGTTTAGGAAGCCATCAGATCTGAAGGCAGGGAAGGAACTGGGCCCCACTACCTAAGGGAGTCGAACTGTCTGAAGGTGCTCCACTGGTTTGCTCATCTCAACCAGGGAAAGTCCAAAGGCAGACAAAGGAGTGCCTGTGCTAGAGGGTGCCAGGGTGCCCCCTTGCAGGCAGAGCCGAAAGTGTTGCCATGTAATGCCCAGAGGGAAAGAGGTGTCCGGTAAGGTGCTAAACCGACTATTGGACATTGAGGTCTGGGATGCATTGACCCTGTACTACCACAGGGGACCAGTAGAGGGCACCTCATGTTGCCACAGTCACTCCAGCAGCCAGTTTCCCGGCCCCCCTCCCTGGCATAAAAGACGGTCACACAACCTCAACGCCAGGCTCAGGGGACAGCATGGTGGGGGTGTGGTCACTAGGATGGCTGACCTTTAGGGGGCACTGTGTACCATCGTAGCCCCTAATGTCCTTGGTCTGCGCCCATATTTACATTTTTGACTTCGCACTTCCAGTGCCACAAGAAATATTTAATTTTACTTCTGATGCTCAAAGGGATGTTCACGTTTTTCTAGTCTTTCATTAAAACCACAAGATTTATTTTTGGGTGCTTTACCAAATTATCGTTATGTGGTTGACAGCTCCTTAGGGACTCTAGGGAAATTTCATCATGCAGAAGACTAAATGAAAGGCACTTATCTAAAGAAATAAAGTAATTCAATTTGGCAATTATCCAGCTGAAAAACCAATAGCTAACAAAATTGTTCCCATATTGCATATTCCTTCTGTAAAATGTTAAAATCACTTTGAATTTAATTTAACAATGCTTCCTTTGCAAAAAAAATGCTACACTGAGGAAAAGATTAAGTGTTATGGACAGATAACAGGTGACTAATGTTATAGTATGTTATAGTTGAATCCAGTACCCCAGCAATGTAGCTATACTCTTAGAAGACTGCAATTTTTGCCATGCTGTGAGGCTTGTAAATTTGTGCTTTTTTTAATCGTTTCAGGCACTTTACATGTTTCTGGCCCTGGCCATCGTTTGTGATGACTTCTTTGTGACGTCACTCGAGAAGATCTGTGAGGTGGGAGCGTCACAGAGGATCCAAGTCGAGCACATCCGTATCGCTGAGTCACACGCCCACTGGTCGGCCTCATTCCCGCTTTCCTCTCCTACCCACAGAAACTGCACATGAGTGAGGATGTGGCGGGGGCCACCTTCATGGCAGCAGGAAGCTCGGCCCCCGAACTTTTTGCCTCTATCATAGGTGGGGAGAATCTGGCTGCTTTTTGTCGGTCGCATATACAGTCGTTCCACCAATTAATTAAAAATGCTTCCAACAGACAAATAAGCGCAGTACTTTCACAGATGGCTAGTGCTCTCACCTGGAGTCGGGATGCTTAATATCTCCCTTACACATGCACAGCAGGTAGTGCTGCTTTAGAGCTCTGACTGTGATCATCAACACCTTCTGCCGTCCATCAGGTGTCTTTATTACCCATGGAGACGTGGGAGTTGGCACTATCGTCGGCTCTGCGGTCTTCAACATCCTCTGCATTATTGGCGTGTGTGGGATCTTTGCAGGCCAGGTCTGTGGGTCTCCTGTAGTACAGCTTCTCTTGCTTCCTAGACTACACCCTATTTGATGTATGGTGTAGATAGGTGTGCAATACTAAGACTCTCTGTTACTCTCCCAACCTCTAGGTGGTGTACCTTACCCGTTATGCAGTATTCCGTGACTCTCTCTACTACACCCTGTCCGTGGTGGCTCTTATTGTGGTGAGTCACGCTTCTCAGGGCAAGACTTCAGCAGTGTCATCGCTCAAATCTCAATCTCAAATCTCAAATCATCCTCTATAGTTCCATAACTGCATGCACAGATCCCAATAACGCACTCATCGAAACACATGGTACATGACGTCGCAAAGTGACAGTGTTCCCTCCTTCTCTCTTCCAGTTCATCTACGATGAAAAGATTGTGTGGTAAGCGTCTCAGTCCTTTAAAACCAGCATGTCCTGGGCGACCTGAGTACGTGGAGAGTTGACTGGCTACCCTTCTGCCTTAGGTGGGAGAGCCTGGTGCTGGTGGTGTTGTACGTGGGATACATTGTGATCATGAAGTGAGTCATTCAGCTGGGGAACCTGGTTCCGCCCTCACATTTTAAGAGTCATGTGACTTCAGAGGGAAATTTCAACGCTGCAGTATACCGTATAATGGGATAGCACTGGATACAGTGGCATTAGTGGTGAACATGATACAGCCCATGAGAAGGAGCTATGGCTATGTGGTTCTTCATCCTGGCACCTATATATGTATTACAGTTACAGTCTGTTTATAATTAATCTGCGTGTCATTAATTTACACGGAATTCTCCTCACACAGCTGTCTTATCCCTTGCCTCCCTAAGTGGCAGTCTTGGTAGTTTCTCAGAACAAATTGATGGCTCTAAATTGTTTTTGCAATAAGACGTTTACCTCATTGATTATGAAAAAAGGTTTTTACACCTCAAAGTGCGGAAATGCGAGGAAATTACCATTTAGATGTGATGAAATCATTTTAAGACATTACTAAATGATTTATAGATTTGTAGAAATATTTCATTTATCCTAAAATGCCCTTTTGAATAAAATAACTAGGAAGTATTTTTAAGATGCCTTGTATGGGCTATATACTCATCTCCCCAAAGTCTTAAACTTTATATATGATTATATAGTATTATCTTTATGGGCGGTGTTCATCTCATTGGGTTGTGTGTGGAAGGCTGTAAGTTCAAATCCCTTGGCTGGCAGAGAAGTCAGTTGGGCCTTTGGGCAAAGTCCTTAACCCCAACTGTCCTATTGGTGCAGGATGCAGGCTGACCTGCTGTGGTGTTTCTCTCACCTGTATATACATCTGCATACATCTGTTACGGAGAGGATATGTGAAAACTACATTTTCCCATGGCGATGAATAAAGTACAATTACTCTGTTATTTTTAAACATTCAGTATAACAATATATCTGAAAACCACATCATTTTCAGCTGGTGAGTCGCACCCAAACCATTTTCATTGCATAACAGATGTTGTGGTAAAAAAATGTAAAAAATTTCATGTAATGTCAGACTGTTGTGGTTGCAATTGATGCACAATGTCATCCCAGTAATATTTTATTGTTGTACCAGCCCCCCGCCCCCCATTTTTGGTGAAATAAACAAATAAACAAACAAATAAATACATAAAAACAACTTAGCACTATGACTTAATGACTGAGGAATAATTTGAGTCCTAAGACAAAACCAGTTAAGAGTAAAGTATTGCTACATGTCTTTAGTTCAGCTCTGAATATTTGTTAGATAGTAGAAATGATTCGCAGAGTGATGGGGGAATCACTCGCAGTATCTTTAAATGATTCCCAGCTACTTTGGACTATTTTACAGGCCACTCGCACAACATGAAAGGCACCTAGAGGAGTCATTGTTATCGAGGTTGTTGTCATGTTGAGAAATATTAGTATTATGAATCACCAGGAGAATCGCTTCTAATCAGACCATTTCCCTTGTCCAGATTTAACTCGCGTGTGCAGGAATACTTCACAGGCAAAGAGGATAAGCACATCGCCAATGGTAACACAGTCAGCAACGAGCTAGAGGATGGTAATGCATGTTATGACGATATTTGGGATGACCCTTCATTGCCATTACTGTGTCCAGGTAAGGGTAACCAGACAGGCTCCTCTGCACATTGGGCCTCTGCTGTAGCGGGTGGGGGGCGGAGGTCGTGGATGATGGGGGAACCAAAATTTGGTACTGCTATAATCAAGGGTGAATACATTATTGCTCCTGCAAGCTGCACCTTTGCACACTGTTCAGAAATGACACAATTAGTAACATCTTCTCTACAGCACTGAATAGCTAAAAATTGCCGAAGCTCTGTGTCTGCTGTTACGCACTGCTGCAGCCAGGTGGCGCACTTTCCAAGCCAGCCAGGATTCTGCTGCTCTGACATACTTTCACTTCCTCCTCCTTATTTTTCTTAATCTCTCTGTGCCGTATTATTTTTGCCCGGTACCTTCTCATATCCTGTCTAATGCCGATGCAAATGTAGACCACAGCAGTGTCATCCAACTTCTCCTAACTTCTCTAAGCTCCCCTGCTTTGACGAATATCTGTGACTAATTGCCGAAGCCTGTCTGTTTAGCCTTACTAAGCTCAGTGTCGCTTATGTCTTCCAGTGTCTTGCTGTGTGTTTCCCTGCAGTGTCTTGTGTTACGCTTTTTCTGGTTCTTAGGTGTGTGAACTTGCTGGCTGGATACATAGAAAAACAATGTCCTGAAATAATTGTTTTTTGACAATGGCTTTTTCAGGTAATATTATTATTAATGGTAACAATAAACAATTATAGCAACATTCCATCGTAGACAATGATATGAAAATGCAGGTTGTAATTTCTTAAAGAATGTATTCAAGGAGCTAATCTACCGTATGCCACTGACTGAAAGTAATAATTGTTTTTTAGTATATTTCACTTTAAATCGCAGTAATTAAAATAATGTTATAAGGCCTCTGGAAGCCCTGTAGGCTGGATGGGCATTCTACCAGAGAAAATATATAAACTGTACCTCACGATGTAAACGTGCATGCATTTATCAGTGTTCCGATTGGAGCAAATGTCAGTGTTGCTGAGTTTGCATGCCTCTGTGAGTTTTCGGTGCCTCTCTCTTTCCCCCTGACAAGTGTGTGTTCGTCCGCAGTAAAGCCCAGCAATACATACAGCCGAGGCTCTGTCGTGATGGTGGATGAGATCATGAACTCCAGTCCCCCAAACTACCGCTTCCCAGAAGCCGGCCTGCGTGTCATGATCACCAACCGCTTCGGACCCAAGACCCGGCTCCGCATGGCCAGCCGTCTCATCATCAATGAGGTGCACAAATGGATGGGGTGATGGGGCGGCTCGGGCATGGGGATGGAGGGTCCCCCAGGGGCTTGGAGCTGAGGCTGAAAGTAGACAGGGGTTTGGGGGCAACAAAGATGCCAAGCCTGAGGAACAGGGATGTTACAACTGGAAGACTTTGTTTGTTTGTTTTGTTTGTTTGTTTGTTTTGTTTGTTTGTTTGTTTGTTTGTTTGTTCGTTCATCCACTGATTTGTCTTTGAGTGTTAGTTGCATTGGTTCATTTGTTCGTTGCATATGTATTGTTTCACTCCCCATATTGCAGTGTTTGTTTTTTTTGTCCTGTTGTTTGTCCCCCATGCACCTGTCACTTCCACTGCAACTGTGGTACAGGAATTTCACTGTGCTCTTCAAAACACATTTGACAGAAAGACCACTTGAAACAAGGCTATGTTCAACAAAAAAGTAGTGATGTATATTTCCTAAAATGAATATTATGAAAAGGTGTGTGCTCATTGTAAGATCTTCTTTCAAGAAAAGGACATTTTTAGAAACTTTATTCCATTGAACAATATTAAACATGGGACCAAATCCGTCCACAAAAAGTGGTATGCAAATCCACTTGTGTATTATATTTTAGCTTTTTAATTTTAAAATTTAAATATTAAAGTTGAATTTGTTGAATAACTTTAACTGATTTATGATACTGTGAAAGATTTAGTGGTAGGGGCTGAAATATAATTTAGAAGTTTATTGTTTATAGTATAGAACATGCACACATACACCCACAGTAAATTCCATGTGTTTTATGGAATGTGTACTGGCTGCTTTTTTAGTATGGACATTCGCATGTTTTGTATCGCCCATTTACAAACACCCGTCTCATAGGATTTATGCTGCTATGTGAGTATGTTGAATCCTTTGGCAGTGGACCCGTTCCCCATCAAAGCCATTAGTTCTGGATCGGATCCTACATATCTATTGCATTGATCTCTGATCAATTCCAGATGGAGTCAGAAATGCCTAATCGGAGTAACATGAGCCTCCAGCGCGTATGGAGTCTAACGCTGTTTCCCTTCCTCCATGCCACTTTTGGGCGTCTTCTTTCTGGGTAGCGACAGAGGATGGTCCAGGCCTCAAATGGTGTTGACGCTGCTGTCGTGGATGGAAAACCCGACATTGAGAATGGCGCTGTGGTGGAGGACAAGAAGCCCGAGGAAGCTGAGAATGAGCTGTCCTCTCCTTTTGTCTGGCCAGGTGGGTGTCCTTCCCGGAATCAGATTAGCAAGTGGGATTGAGGAGCGTCATTAGATCTCACTTGAGTCAGCAGCAGGTAACCCAGTGAAGTTACATCCCAACTCCATTTCCAATGCCCGTCTTAGAATTTAATAAAAGTCAATGGACTGAATACCATATACTGACCACCCGGAGTAAGTAACACAACACGGTATATAAAGCCCTCATGAGCTGCTCAGAGTTTCACAGTTTATATGACAACAAAAAGTTTATTCTCTTTCGAAGGAACCCACAATTTAAATTGACTGAATTCAGTCTGAATTGGCTGAAATGCCTTTATAATAATAGCAAAAGTATTTCCAGAAGTATCAGATACAATATTGACCCAACAAAAAATGCTACTTCAAATATGTCTAGTTTTTATTGTTCTGATGGGAAAGGACAGTCCATTTACAGATAACGTATAAGCTAGCTGCAGTCACTTTGCTAATGGATCCATTTCAGCTACATTCCTCCGGGATGGAATGTCTTCAGGTTGGCGTCACTAGCAAAGGTGTTCTTAACACTCAAATGATATTTGAAGCTCATGGTGCTCTAGTAATAAGACAACTCATCACTGCAGTGCAGGCCTGCCACCAGGAAGGTAGCTAGCTGCTTTATATCGTTGTTGGCTATTTTGAAATTAAGCTCAGAGAGTCGCTATCGTGTGACAGTGTGTAGATGGTACATGTTTCCTGGGGTCTGTTGATCTGTTAGTGTGTACTGTATGTGTGTGGCATAATGATGCTCAATCATAAAGCTCTGTGCAGCATGTCGAATTTTATTAAGTTACTACCCCCTCTCTTCTTTTTGATTGCCCCCCCCCCTCGTTCATCTTCCACTAGCACCAGCTTTGCTTCAGTATGTACCCAAGTATGTACATGTAACTTTGGATTTATTTATTCTGTGTAAAGGAGGTGCAATGAACAGGGTTAAGTGGCTCATCTCCTGGCCGGTGCTGCTGATTCTCTATTTCACTGTGCCGAACTGTGCCAAGCCACGCTGGGAGAAGTTCTTCATGCTTTCCTTCATCCTGTCAACACTCTGGATTGCCGTCTTTTCCTACTTCATGGTCTGGATGGTGAGTCTTTCAGAGAGTACCTATGTGTGTGCATGTGCATCTGTTTTCTGGTACCAGTTTCTCATGTCTGGCGGAACAGGAGTGAAAAGGCATCGAAATGTGTGCCTTCGCAGGTGACGATAATCGGTTACACTCTTGGAATTCCGGACGTTATCATGGGCATCACCTTCCTGGCTGCAGGGACCAGCGTTCCTGATTGCATTGCGAGCCTCATTGTCGCTCGACAAGGTGCCACTCCTGCTGTCATTTGCTTTATGAAGCTTTATGCTCAGTGTGAAATATTTCGTCGGGTTTTATTGAGCCTCACATATTACCGATAAAACAGAATACTGTATTCTTTACTGTGAGGTTTTTAATTTTGATGTTTATGTTATGTTTATCTATTTCCGCTTTTGTACAAAGCACTTTGTAAGTGTTATAACGGAAATCCAGAATCATCAGGCTGGGGATTCATGTGATTTTGTAGCACAGTGTTTCCCATCCCAGCCAGTACACATTTTTGCTCCCTCCCAGATAGTCCTGGGAGCTAGGAGGGAGCAAAAACATGAAATACTGCTGTATTACAGTATATGTGGTCTGCCTAGCTGGGATGTGTCTCGCGCAATATATACTACAGTAGGGGTCCTCGAGGGCCAAATCAGCAGGGTCTGCTGCTAACGAGGGAATCAGTCACACAGTCAAGAATCCCTTGTAGTTTGGTCTAGATGTGGATTAGAGTCTGCAAGTTGGTAAACACTGTACTAGATGGGTAAAATATTTATATATGTGAAATATAGTGAAGTGACTTGTAGTACATGAATTAGTATAGTACTGCTAGAGCCGTGTTTTCTGCTTACAGCTGAGCAGGCCCAGGTTTTGGTTGCATGGAGCTTGTGACCTTGTGAAACATTGCAGTAAAGTGTCTCTCTCTCTCTCTCTCTGCAGGTTTAGGGGACATGGCCGTGTCCAACACCATTGGCAGCAATGTTTTCGACATCCTGGTGGGACTGGGCGTTCCGTGGGCGATTCAGACTATAGCTGTCAGTTACGGCTCTGAGGTAATGAGCCCTATCTCACCAGCAGCACAGGCTGGACAAGCTTAAATGACCTGCCAGGTTTAGATGCGCACATCGGCAGTGATTCTGACTCGTGTGACTAGGCTAAGGTTTGCGGTCCAGTAACCTTGTCAAAACGACAAATTGATTTGCTTCCCTGGTGTCTCATTTGGATTGGGTGTGCTTCCTCAGCATATAGCTGCCCCGAAGCTGGCCAGTGTGCGCCTGGACTCTCCGCTGTGTCATTTAATGATTCTTCTCTTGTCACTGACGTAGGTGCAGATAAACAGCCGGGGCTTGGTGTATTCGGTAGTGCTGCTGCTCGGATCTGTAGCGCTCACTGTAAGTGACGACCTTTGACCAAGACATGCACTTTTTGTGGGTTAACTTTTGGAGCATCATGAAAAATGCAGTTAAGAACAATCACAGAAAACTGTTATTTTTTTATAGGCAAATGTTATTACTCACTGAGTGTTGTGATTAGAACCATCAGCTGTATTTTTAGAACGTATATTTAATGTTTTAGGGCACCAAAAATGTTTAAAACTATTAAGTATATATTTATGTATAATAAAGTAAATTTTACATTAGAATATATTCATATGATTACCACTTCAGTGCCCAAACCTCTCCACAGGGGCACCACTGCCATTCCATATATTCGTCAAATTTCACCTGCAGTTCTTAATTAATTAACGTAATTGATTTCTTAAATAATTTGATGAGGTATTAGCAAAACATGGCATGCTGGTTTTCAAGTGGACAAATACATATGTTATGGCATATCGGCTGGTTGCTGCCAGCAATATTGTCTCTAGGAAAGTATGTCAGCAAAGCTAACATACTTTGACTCATTTCAAATCATATTTATCATATTTTTATAATGTAGCACCAACAAGATCATTTATGCATTTTCTTTGGCTGCCTAAAGCCTAGTCCATAGTTCACTTAGCGGTGATATTCCACCAGACCAGCAGGGGGCAGATGGATTGCAACAAAAACAAATACCAGCAGCGTAGTGGAACAGGTAACCTTTTATACACAGTTTTAAAGTTATTAGTTAAGGCTTGGGTGGTATTACAGTAATAAGCCATACCACAGTATTTTGAAATCCTTATCAAAAAATTAGCCGTGTCCAACAGCCCGCCCCCTCTCCCCGCTCACCGCTCGGTGAATTTTAGGGGCAAGATTTCAAGACGCTGGAATAGTGTTGCTTTTTGAAATACCGAATGCCTCAGCATAATGTCTGGGCAGTATGAAAGATTAGACATGCGGGTATCTCATCGTATCTCACATCCGCCTCACACAGTTGCTCATCATAACAACAGCTCTTCTTCCTCTACTCCTTTGTTGTTGACCGCTGATCCGCAGAAGTCCACGCTGCCATCTACTGGAAATACCTCATCCATTATCTTGCACACGCTCGGTCGATGTGCATAGATGCGCACGGTTTCCGCTAGACATAAAAATCTAAGGTGCACGCGCACCGTCCGCAGCCGTCCCCCGATGTCGAAATTTACATCACGTCCCCTTGTCCGCAACTCAACGCGCGCACAGAACAGTGAAGCATAAATTGGCCTTAAGACTTACTTACGTACTGCTCTGTATTTCAGTCTGTGCAAAGAGGGTGTCTGTAGGGTAGCGGATCCTCAGTGTCCGCTGTGCCTTAATGTCTTCCCTGCTTGCAGGTTTTGGGAATCCATATGAACAAGTGGAGGCTGGACCTGAAGCTGGGGATCTATGTGCTGGTGATGTACGCCATATTCCTCTGCTTCTCCATCATGATCGAGTACAACGTCTTCACATTTGTTAACCTGCCCATGTGCCAGGAATAACTTTTGGCCATGTAGAAACTGTAATATAAACCCTATGGTATCCTCGCCTTTTTCTCCTCCTACAAAATACACAATCTTTGGATTGGGCCATCAAATTTTTCTTCTTTCATTCCAATGACCTCAGCTTGATCTTAAGCAATTTCTGGATTTGTACCACCAACTTCGAAGAACTCTACACTAAGGAGGCTCATGATACTGGGGATTCTGCTATTTTTCATGCTCCACTGCTCCTTTAATATCCTCTATCACCCTTCATCAGAATGATTGTATTTCAGGCTGACAGCTCAATCAGACTTGTGTCAGGAACGCGTCATCATGTGCATATAGTTTTTTTTTTTTTTTTTCATTTTTATTTTGAATTAGTTTTTTTGGAAATGATAAAAAGAAGTCAACCAAACATGTCTGATAAACATGTTGCACTTTAGAAATTTAGGTTGTCGAAAGATATAAAAACCAGATTTTCTAAGAAACTGCCTGGGAGATGTTCCAGTTTTTTTTCCGATGTAGTGCAATAAGGGGACAGCAGAGAGATTTTTGAGTTCGCCATAAGGAGAAGTCCTCCGGGGGTCATCCTGTATTCTCTCGAGCAGTATGAACCAAACTACACTAGCAACGGTGCATGGCAGAAAGATATTTTATCTCTCGTGTCTTTGTGGGCGTGTCTAGGAGTGGGTGTGCGGTTCCCTTTTGTGTCCGTTCCGTGTGTGGGTATATGCGCGTATATATAATGTCAGTGTGCATGTGATATTCAAAGTTCTCTGCAGTCAGATGCACAGCAAACCCCACAGGCTGTCAGAAATGGAGAATGGCGGCCTGTTTCTCTCCAAAGGAAGATGCCGGGTTTGGTGCACTGATGTCCTGTATCTCCATCCACTTCCCGTCACTGCATGGGGATCTTCTCGCCCTCTCCCCATTGGACTGAAACGTCTCTGCTTTACCCTTGTTGCTGGCTTCAGCTCGGTGCTCCGAAACGCCGCACCTGGGAAGGGGGGGTGGTATCTGGGTCCTCGTCTGAGAGTCCCACCATGGATCACTTGTGCTGAGCCTCGCGGGGGTGTCACAAAGTGAATGGAACCTCCCCTGGCTTTTCATGGCTGGACGACTCGCGCGGATTCCTCCCACCACAACTGTGCGTCTCGCTCCGGCTTCCCTCGTTCTGCCAGTCCTCATGTTGGAAAGGGGTGTTTGGTGGACGGGACTGAGCAAATGAGCCTAGAGATTCCTTTTTACACGACCTTTGAGAGCACTTGTGTGGCCACAGCTGTGGTGGTCTTCGGTAAAGGGGAAAGCCACGTCAGAAATGCCAGACGGAGACGAGAGTGCTGCTTGTTCCCGCATCTAAATACGGAGGCTGACATGTTAGCTTGCTGCAGTCGCCACAGAAACAGTGCTTCCTTTTGTCAGGTGGGACGGCAGCACAGGCCCGAGGTGGGGGGCTTGCTGAGGACTTTGGCCCTCGGTACCCCTTTCCATCCTCAGGGATTTGTGTCCCACAAACTGGCAGCTACACATTTCTGTGCAATCTGGCCTCTGGGCTTCATGCAGGAGCTACTACTAGATGCTGGGTAGTAGGGGGGTTGGGGGGGGGGGGGTGAATCATTGTGTCTATGTCCGTGGTGAAAATGTGGGTGTCGGTGTCTGTGTTATTAAGCACCCATCTCTTATCTCTGTGTCGAAAGGCAGGTGTTGCAGTGCTAGTATATGCAATTTCAATAAATACAGCCCTGTTGTTGGTTTCCGGGGAAACGGTGGTACATGCATTACATGTAATTACGCTCGGGTTCAGGAGGTGATGGAAGCTTCTCAGTCACTCCAACACACATGTGCACATGACTTCACATGCAGACGCACACATGCCACACACAATCCCCTCGATCCTCTTCACAGACCAGATGCCCTTTTCCGCTGTTTTGCACAATGGGAGGAGTCATGCATATGAGTTTATGAGATCACTGATTTCTTCAGGGAACAGATTATGTCGTACCGCTCTGAAGAGTTTCGCGGCTATGGACTAGCCTTGTTTTTAGAGAACATTTAGCAGGTGTTAAAGAGAGCTGCTAAAGAATATTACAAGTTTATGGAGTAATAACACGCTCTCGAAGCGGATTCAGAACAAGGGCATTACTCTCACGTTACTCTCACGATACGATATAAACTGAGTGCAACTGCTCTGGCAACGCGGCAGCCTTGAATTGTGTAACTTTTGTCCTTTTCTATAATCACAAAAAACAAACTGGAAAAACAATCTTTTTTTATTGTTGTATACTTCCTTCTGTACACGATACACTGGGCCCCAAACTACTAAGCAGGCTACTAAGAGATGTTCCAGAAGGTTCTGTCTGACGTGTGCATTCCTCGGAGGCCACCACGTTTGACCCACCCTTCACCATTAAACCAGTGATCATCCTCCTTCCTGATCGGTTTCTCTTCGTAAATTTTATTGGATGTTTTTGGAAAAAAAAATTCCATTCAGTGGTTATTTTTTGTTACTCTGAATGGAATGAGTTAATTGTTTTAGTTTATAAATGGAAAAATAAAACTGCATGATACTTACTTTTTTACTCTTCTTTGTGCGAAGTAGCACTCTGACCGGTGTGGCCAAGTTCCTGTTGCTTTGAGTAAGGGTGCTCTAGCATCTTCTGACGGTCACGTGCACACGATACACATATTTTTCATGCCTCTTTATTAAGTCACTTTTCTAAAATATGAACACATTTCTGTAATTTATACAGACATAAATCCACATCTGTCTGACATATTCTGCAGAAGAAAACACGCACACATTCACATGCACACACCTACGGGACAACCATACAGGAGTGTGTCAAATGTGACCTAATTCACTGTGAATGCAAAAGTGATGTGGGCTCATTCATCGAATATAAGTACATGATTATATAAAATATAGTTGCTATAAAACCAACTGATGACATCTGTGTTTAACTTATATGAATGTATTGTCTTGCTATCAATGGATGTATCCAACCAATGCATTTTACTGTAAAGCAATAAAACAATAACATATGGAAAAATTACTGCCCATTGTTTTAAATATTATCTTAGTGTATAATAAAATATGGCACGTTCAGTGCGGCATTTTCAAATCATAATGTTTCGTCGTTTAGTGGAACCTTTTTTTTTGCTAGCAGGTGGCACAGTGGTGACCACCGCCACGCACCTCCATTCGTGCATCACACGTCATTGTGATTTTTACATTTCTGAAGCCCATATCTGCAGATAACCTGTCTGGAAATTTTAAGGGGGAAAAGCTGGGAATAAACAGCAACAGATTTTTTCTCCCCCCCCATTAGCCCTTCTGACTAAACTCAAAGACGGAGAATAAAAATGTTTTCCACTCCCTCACTCCTACATGAAGATATAAAATCTGCTGCTCTTATGAGAGAGGAAACATCTGCTGTTTCTAACTTACCGCTTCAAAGGCTATGTGCGCCGTGGTTTTAGCTACACCCGTGTTCCGATAATGTGACTGGCGGAGCCCTTGTTCGTATTTTTTCTTATAACTCCTCTGTGCCACAAGCCCAGTGGACTTGGCTTTCAGGAAACACAATCCAGCAAGGTGTAATAATTCATGTAACTGTAGGATTTTATTTTTAAGTAATTATTTTTATTAATTTAATTTCTTCTGATACTGGTGTGTTAGTTTTACCTGTTAGGAGCAGAAATCAAGTGGGGGAAGTGTGGAGAATAATGAGACAGACAATGCCCCATTCTGAAGGTGGGTTGTGGGCGGGAGGGGGTCTGTATTTATTTTCTTTCTTTTTTTTTAAAGTTACATTAGATGTACAGTGCGGAAGTGGATGTGAGGATTACATGCACATCTAAACCAAAGCGTGTGCAAGGGCTTTTCTTCTTCAGTGTCACAATAATGGCTAACGACTGGAGAGAGAACGTTAAGGACAGATTGGTGGCTGGGCTAATTTGAGATTCTGTGGGTAAGGTGGGGGTGACTGCTGACTTCCGCTGCCGGCCCCTCTGTAACGCCACCGCAGCCGACGCAGACGCAGACCCCGCAGAGCTGCAGACGGAGCAGATCACTCACTCACGTCCACTCGCTGAAAGGGAAGCACGCAGACATCCAATCCTCCAGAGTGGAAGTGACCGGAGCGGGGTGGCCGCTGGGAGAGGGGAATACAGGCGGTCTTTTGGGGGTGGCTGTGACCGGGGGGGGTTGGGGGGGCGACTGCAGCTGCTGCCAGTGACACTCCAAGATGATTACAACTTCTTTCATGGAGGATGCAGAACCACCTTCTGGGTATGGAAGTATTTATTATAATTTTTTTATCCAAACTCTTTTTCCAAGGATTATGTGAGGCTATGGCCTTTTAAATTACATAGGACTTTATACATAATAAGAACAGAATAGAATACAGACACAGAATACATAATATGGAATAGAAGAGTATAAAATAGAAATGAATAGACATATACAGTAGTCTTGCATTGCTGTTTTTTTTTTTTTTTACCAAAGTACAATATACTAAATGATGCTGCAGTGCTGATCCTTTTTCTAGCATTTCTTCAGCAACACTTTTACTGTAACTTTCAACAGTTACCTGTCTCTCTGCTTTTTTCCCTTGCTCATAAATTTTGTGCTGTTCCATCTGTATGAAGTATCACTGCCCTCTGCTCAGTGTCTAACTCCTGCTAACTCTCCACAGGGTTCATCCTAGTCACCTTTCACCCACCATTTCCAGAAGCCGCCCGGCGTCGTCCCAAAACCCCACCGTTGCTGGCCACTCACCTCCCGTCACCAGGGTCTCGTCAACCGAGGTCCAGAGGTGTCCCAGTCTGCCGAGCTGCAGGCCTGCCTCACCACCAGCTCCCACGCCTTCGCTGGCAGACATCAGCATCTTAGACAAACTGATCAAGACGTGTCCAGTATGGCTCCAGCTGGGCATCACACCGAGTGGAGCCGCCCGCATCCTCGAGCAGGAAGCCCCGGGGGTAGGTCATCTCATGCCGGCTTATGGCCACAGTCAAAAATCCTCAGTCCCATAATAAACATCTTGCCAGTCAGTATATATGTGCCATGACTTTCGTTCTTGATCTCAGATATTTTTAGTCAGAAGAGACGTGCATCAGAAGCGGATGATCCTGTCCGTGCGTCTTTTCGACAAGAAGGCCGGGCCACGAGTTCAGGACACGCCCATCAAAGAGGAGAGGTTATGTGAGTGCGCGGAGCCGTGGTCTACCTGCCGCTGCTCAACATACCTTCCGCCTTGAGCTCAGTCAGATTACACTGGGACTGTGGTGTGGGGTGAGATGGTGGATGTAGAGAAGGCAATGCTATACCTTACTCTGCTTTATTCCCTTCAAAACAGAGGTGTGTGCTTGTGGGCTGGGCTGGTGTCTTTTTGGCCTATTTATAGTATTCCTGGTGATGTCACAGGAAATTCTCATGTATCACTCCCCACCGGGGTATTTAGCCATGCATTTATTCACATGATTCACGGTAAGTAGCCAGGAGTAATATGACTTAGCTGCTCGCTTTTCCATGCAAGATTATGACGATTGCAATGCATTTATAAATTACGGGCACATCCATGGAGCTCGTCGAGTTCTTTCAGCTACATGCCAGATCACCGTGTCCTTCCCCTTCCCCCCCATTTGTCGCCTGTGCAGTAATGTACCTGGAAGGCTCCGTCCTGCTCTTTGACAATATCTTCAAACTCATCGCCTTCTACTGTGTCAGCCGGTACGACGGCCCCTAACACGCTCGGAAAGCACACTCATAAATATTGCCGCCAATGTCACCTTGAACTGGTGTCTATTCAATAAGTATCAACAACACTGCCCTCTTGTGTCTGAAAGCAGCTATTTCGGGCTTCTGCTCTGTGTCGCTGTGCAAGTGAGACAGCTCGTCGGCGACGCGTGATTCTTATGGGTGCTAGGGGGGGGGGACTTGGCAAGCTGTGTCTCTGGAAAGGCTGGGCAGAAACCATCTGATCCCGGTTTGACCAAACCCCAGCCCAGTTCTGGATGAAATTCAAATACAATCATAAAGCCTTGGCCTACTCCTGCCTGAGAAATCATATACTTTCCTACTATGAGTGTGATATCATGCTATGAATATTTTAATAATTTTTTTCATAACATCTTATGGATTGATGCTGTGCTACCATTGGTTGGCTTTTTGTGGTTCTGTGCATGATGCACTCCTGCAAAGCTCGCCTTCTGCCACGTTAGCTGTCCATTGTGCTACCACTTGTGTCACAATACTCTCCTTTTCCACCCCTTTAGAGATATTCTTCCATTCAGACTGAGACTGCCAAATGTCATTGTCCAGGCAACAAAATACGAACATATGGAGATTATATCAAGCCTTGGTTCAGGTAATTGTGTGGGGGCATTTATGGTTATGATGACCACTTAGATATGTTTATGGTTGATTAGCATCTGTATATTGTAAAGAATGATAGCCCAGCTATCAGACAGAATGAAACTGTGCTAATGGTTAAAAATAGTTATATATGTTTATATATAGTTTATATTATATATGATTATACATGATACTGCTCAAAGTAACAGAAGGATTACAGCCATATATAATAATGTCTTCTATCAATGTTAGTGGGTAGGCCCTGTTGTTATTTTGTTAATGCATTTGAAATCATAGGTTGTGTAAATTAGCAGTTGGCGTTGTGCAACTTTGTTATACTTGACAGGGACAACATTCATTTTCCTTCCTTCATACTTTACACAGCATCCTGTTTAATTGCAGTATAAATTGTATAGTATTTTGGGCTGTGGGTTCAGTGTGTTGCCAGTCGATCAAATAGTTTATTTTTAAAAAAAACATCAAATGTGAAACTAAATCTGCAGTCGAAAATGTAGCTGAGGGAAGAAAGTCCGAAGTGTGTAGAAGAGGAAGAGCCTGACCACTAGCCTCTCTTCTCGCTGTAGATTTCTGGGGCTCTTCCTTAAACAGGCATTGTGGGCACGGTAGAGGGGGAGGTGACAGGGGAGAGAGAGACGGACGGGACACGCCAAGCTCGTCCCACAACCATGGCAGTTGCGACGCGTGCGAAGTCGAGCCGTCCTCCGGCAGCGACGGCCAGTGGTACCTGAACCCTGTCCTGCTGGAGGAGTTCTACAGCAGCCTGCTCGCAGATGCTTCCATCGCTCGGAGTCAGAGCGTGACTTTGCCGGCTTCGTTGGACCAGAGCAGGCTCTGGGGGGCGCCGCCACTTCCGTCACGCCCCTCCCCCAGGTCCTCCACCCGACTGGCTACAGCAGAAGAGGAAGAGAACCGCGGCGGCCATACAGTGACGGCGCCGGGCGGCAGCTCAAGGACGGCTGCGGTGGCGGTGTCGTCTTCGCAGTTAGTGCCAAGCAGGGACCAGGGCTCTGAGCCGCACATCCTCTGGTTCCCTGAACTGTGCTCAGAGAGTGTGTCTGAACACAGCGAGGGTGGCGTGAGTTCAGACAGAGGGCTCAACACTGCGACTGTCGCCTCCTCGTTTTGTACCAGCAGCTCGGACGTGGCCGAGGGGCCCATTCTGGAGGAGGCTTGCCCGTTGGTACGGAACCCTGCTGGGGCAGCCATGGCTGACAGCAATAAAGGTGCCGCTGTTACCCGGGACATAAAAAAGAAGGAGACCCCTGTCCCTCCACCAAGAAAGAACAGAAATTCCCGAGTGCCACTCTCAGCCGAGGTGGCTGACTTACAAAGACCGCAGAGGAACCCAGAGCAGAACACCCAGAAATCTCCTCCCCAGACGCTGCAGCCGTCTGCTTCTGTGATGCGCCCCAAAAGCTCGGATACGGCGGTATGTACTCTGGAGGGTGGGGCTTCACGTCTGGACCCCGACGCCCACTCCACCAGCAGCACAGAGGAGGAACTCGACATGCCTGGCAGCCTGGTGAGGCCCAATAAGCAGAATCCCACACTTATCAATATCAATAAGGCCAAGAAAAGGCTGTCGCGGGTCAATCTGTCACAGATGCTCACGGGCTTCATATGCGCAGAGAAGAAACTCCAGCACCGCATTCTGAACCTCGCGCAGGACAGAGACTCATACTTTGGGAACCTTGTCCTGGACTACCGGGCATTCATGCTGGAAGCCATGCAGAAGCGGACGTCCAGCACGGAGATGCTGCAGGAGATTCGGCAGATGATTACCCAGTTGAACGGGTACCTCATACAAAGTACTGAGCTTCAGGCAATCCTGGAGTCCTCAGTATACCCAGAGGAGAAGTTAGGTAACTCAACATTCGACAAATGCACAGAATACTACAATATATATATATTAGGGCTGTCAAAATTGACGCGTTAACGCGGATTAATCCAGCGTTGTGATTAATCCGATTAAATA
>JAODKM010000025.1:10283085-10295993 GCA_026780845.1 Petrocephalus sullivani
GGTGGTCAACTCCCAGTGAGCTCTTTGCCAGTGTGCTTAGGAAATTAAAGGATGAGTAACTAAACACTGTGTGTGAAGTGTGCTGTGTGACCAATTAATAAAATTTAAGTGCATGATAGCACTGAGTGGTTAATAATACAATGAAGCAAAATGAAGCTTAATGACCTATTGTTTTTTATTATAAATTGAGGACACATGTAAAAACCCAACCCACAAAGCTTAGCATGGCATAGCAGATCTAAATACATTTATGAATAAATATTATAGATATTATATATATATATTTATATATTATATATAAATATTAGTCATTTGACTCTAATATTTCATTTAAATTCATTCATCCCCCCTATAAACAGACCTTTGTATTTAATTTATTTAAGTTGTGCCCTTCAGAAATCCCTACCCTGTTGGTGTTAGGTATTTTCTAAATGCATCCCTATACCTTTGGACTCCAGGATTGGGATGCAGTGAACCCCTTCCATAGACATATATATTTGTTATGCATCCTATCTGTAAGATTTTAAAAAAGGGGAAAAAATTCTCAAAAAGTCAAAACAATTATTTTAACATATACAGCTTTGGAAAAAATTAAGACACTATATTTTTCAAAAATATGCATTTTAAAATCATGGTTTAATCCCAGTTCTGCTGCCAGAAGGCTAAACTGTGTGGCAGGCTGCTTCCAGGCTCAAAGATTCTAAGAAAGCAGAACACAAATACAAAGTGAAGCAGGAGACACTGGGAACAGCCAAAACGCAGCCAGGTAGAGGGCAGAAGTGACAAAAGTGCCTCAAAAACTGGAGGATGACCTCAAATGACCTTTAAAAAGAATGGGAAACATTAAGTGCTGTGAAGTGCCCTGCAGTGACAGCTCATAACAGGCTCCTAGTAGCAGGACTGAAGTCCCATGAAGCAAGGAAGAAGCCCTTCATCAGTGAGAAGCAGGGAAGAGCCAGGTTGGAGTTTGCAAAAGAAATCTGTATTTTACACAGACGCATAACCCTAAACCTTTTCCTACTACAAATAAAAACGGCATCACAACACGAGAAATTACATACTGAATTAAAATACAGTTTCTAACAATTACGCCTTTTTATAATTACGGCAATGGGGGTGATAGCTGTCGTTTTTAATTGCGTTCTGACCTATTCATAATTTCACAGAGGCATCATGACGAAAAGGCACAAGTGATCAACGTTTTTCTCCGGCGCATTGTCGTTGTGAATTAGACTGATGAGCAGTAGTATTATGTACATGTGTAGACATATCTGCACGCACCAAATTATAACACATCACAGCATATTACTGCTGACTGGGAACCCTTCATTTAGGCCACGCCCTATTGATCCTCCAGCAGCCGATTATTGACTGTCACCACTGTGCTCATCGGGAATATGTGCGCTGCCCCAAGGGGCAGAGGACACCATGGCCATCCCACTCAGACAATCAAGAATATCGAACTGCAGTTAAAATAATGTTGCTCAATTTACTGATCTCCAGCGGACGTATCTACTTCTTACTATGGATGCGAAACAGTTTTTTTTAAATTGCCATTGGGTGAAAAGAGATTTTCAGTGACAGAGGATCTGACAATTAACCAGGGTCAGTAAGGTGAAGAAAAGAGTATCGTGTATACCAGGGGTGCCCAACTCCAGTCCTGGAGGGCTAGAATCCAGCACAGTTTGCAGATTCCCCTGGTGTATACTAATTCACCTGGTCTAAAAAGCAGACCTAAGGCGCCCTCTGGTGGGCAAAACTAGAGCTGTACATTTACACACTGTTTTGGCACGTTACTGGTACGGTCTGATACTGGTGCAATTTATTTTAAGGGCACAGCTGCAGGGTCTAGCTGGAATTTGAACTGTGTGACCCAGGTTCTTGGCCTTTACAATTGCTGTACATGCAATCCCACTAACATAAACCTATTAATCATTGCAATATGCAAGGTTGTGCTGTTAATACTAGAAATTATCAAAAAATGCCACACATTTAACGGAAGCAGTGAGGAGTGGTCCAAGAGGCTTGAGGGGAACACGAATCTCTGAAAGAGCCAATGGCTGTTAATAATCCATATGCAAGCTTTGCTGAGTTGCATTGTGCTCATGGCTGAGTATTCAATATAGCAAGAACTTCAAAATAAATCATAGATTAAACCTAAAGAAACCTCCACAACCCTCTTACACATCCAGACTAGCCAATTTATGTTTGATGCACAATATTTGAGGTTTATGAATAAATGTCACCTCGTAAGTGTCCATTAGGGAAGCTGGCAGTCCATGTAATCCATGTGTACCTATGGTTTCTGTTTTTTTAATCTGTATTTTTAACGGAAATATATTCTAAACAAACTATGCAACAATGGATGTGAGGGTTTATCGTGTGCATGATTTAATATGCAGAACTAATTACCAGACAAAAACATTGCCCCCCCTCATTCTATGCAGAGTAATATTTTGATATTGATATATAATTAAAAAGAAGCTCTATCAAGCATGATGGAATTTATTTGTAGATCACATTTAGTATTTTAATTAACTGTAAACCCTGCTGGTGACTAGTGAGTTTGGAGCCGATTAGGCTTTGTCTTTTCTCTCCAAAAGTAAGGATTTCATCCATCACCACAGGCAGCATCCAATAGCGTTACTGATAACAAGGACCAACATCTACAATCAATACAGGATGCATGAGGCCCAACAGTTCAGAACTTATTTTTTTGTTGACAGTGTAACAGACACACAGAAGCATCCGTTCGGGTATCTCCCAGTGGTCTCTGCTGAAAGAAGAGGTGTGGACACTGGGTCAGTACCAGCCCAGCCCCGCTGGTAACAGACGCATCGTCAGCAAAGCCATCATTTCCCAAGTACACATTTATATTGTGTGGCAGCGGAACGCAATCGCCAGGTGCTAAATTGCTTCCCGTGGGCTATTTGCCTCATCAGCTCACAGTGCTGGTGCTATTACAACTCTTTTAAAAGGCGATCAGAATTCTCCAGGCAGGACCATCCTCGGAGTTGCAATCCTCGATGCATGAGGAGATGGGGGGGGGGGGGGGCAGTGACAGAGAATGAAAGGGAAAAAACAGTATAATTTCTCCAAACGGAGAAAGACAAAGACAGAGAACAGCTATACTTTGCATGATTAATACGCAACCCCGACACTGACTAAATAAGTAAATGAGCTTCAATATTTCACTCTGCTGGAAAAGGGAAGGTGAGCCCGCGGGGACATTTAAAACATCCAGGAAAGCTGAATGTTTTTCCGGGTGGTCTTACCATTTCCCTGGTGCTCCGGGGAAGCTACTCCGCCTCTATTTCACGGGAGGTCAGCGCTGCGGAGTACCGAGACCACCGCCAGGCTCCGAAAAATGCAGTGCCTGTAGTCTGGTTGAGGTGCAGCCCCCACTGGAAATGTCTAGTGGACCTTTTTTCAGGCATGGAAAGAAATGGATCAGCATGCAAATTAAGCAAAAACTAATCTTCGACCGATCTGCAAACAAAACCCAAACACACCCAAATTAACTGCCTCAAATTCCTTGTGGCCTAATGTACCTTTTCTTTTTCAGTTTTATTCCACACATATTTCCTCTCCTCCGTTGTCAGTTGGTTTTCTTTCTTTCATTTCTCTCTTTTATTTTTTCTGTTTCGCTCTATTTTGTTTTGCATGATTCGTTCTTAAAGATATTGTAATGTATCCCAGCACACCCATGCAAGGCGCCTGGGGAAAGGCGCTATACACAATAAATTGAATTTAATTCTTTTTTTCAGGAAGTGATCACTTTCTCCGTGTCCTTTTCACCAAGACGGTTCACTTTTCTTTTATTATGCAACCAGCATTATTCGTATTACTGCCATCACTTTGTCAATTTAAACTATTAATATCTAATATAGCTCGGATAACGGCACCGCTATTTGTCAGTAATGCTAGGGATACGTGACCTTACTGCCTAGCAACTGCACAACGACTGTGCTAATTAATGCTTCAGCATTCCATTCATTTCAGTGCGCTACATCATTAAGCTGTGGCCTGTGTAATTATCACTGAATAGCATTCATTATCCTAATATGGTCACGGGAATCATTAAATATCTCACATCATCCTCTATCATCAATATTGCATCTAAAAAAACATTCGAAGTGTATTGGAATTTAGGGATCTACTTATCCCATAAACAGCCATTACATAAATTCTTACGCAGTGTCATTCACATTGCTATAAACAAAGTAAAATGCTGTGGCCTATTAGCAAAATATATCATGTGACAAAAATCATAAACAAATTATAGCAGGTCTTTTTTTATTTCTTATTTTATAGCCCCAAAGTTACTACATTATACAAACTACATTATATCACGGAAATAAACATTCTCTTTCATATACAGCAATAAAAATACTTGGCCACTTTGCCTCCCTTTCCACTATCTTCTAAATATTGCAGAATGTTTTGTGTGTCACTGAAGCTCCTCAGAACTATGAAGCAGTTTTCCTCATTTTGTTTTGCCAGTATGTCGCATTCAAAGCTGCCAAATGAAAAAGAATTGATAATAAACGGCATAATTTAAAAAAAGGTCACTGTATATTATCTTATATTATCTCGGTGGGCCGCCGGAATCGTATTCCAGCAAGTGGACATGAGAGTGTGACTGTTTGGCCACACAAATAACACCACCGGGATCCCACAATCCAGCCTAACGCAGGCAGACTCTCACTGAGCACCTTATTCGCAAATAAACAGTCCTGCCCAGGCAGAATACACAAAGAGTCACACATTAGTTTCACAGAATTTTATTAAAACATAATATTTCTGTCGCCCCATAACAATACCAAAATAATTACACTCTTCGTAATATTATTATGATTATCATTTCTAGTCATGACAACAAAAAACACAATTATTACAAATAACAATAACAACAATTATAATCATAGCTACAAGAACAATAATAACGATGATAACTATAATAAGAATAACAAATGGTGAGGGATAATAAATATTCAGCCACTTCATACTAAAATCCTTCACAATTTATTCTGGCCTTCCTGGTTGTTGACATATGTTTGGTTGCTTATAACAATCTCATTGCAGTCGTCCTCTCTAGCTAACAAAAAAACAGACTTCTTATTCACATATCGCACTGTGAGAAGCACGACAAGTTCCAGGTCTGCCTTCGTAGGACATATTAGTGGTCAAAGGAACATTTGGGTGCAAAACGCGAAGGCAAACCGCTCCAGTGCTGTCCAAGAAAACCAGTTAAAGATCTACCTCCACCAACCCCCATTTCTAGCACCTCCCTGGAACGTGTCCACCACTCCCAGCCTCCCACTGTTTCCTTTCCCTTGTGTCTTGCCATTCTTGACCACCTCCACACCAGCTGCTCTGTTAAACATTTAAGGGCTGTAAAGAATCAGCATACTGACTAATGAAATAATAAGAGGGCCATAATAAAGCATTAGAATTTTTTAAAAAATCCTTAAAAATCCCCAAAGTGTCATGAAATATTATCTTAGATATCAGCCGCCCGCTGATCGACTGCAGTGTCTCTTAGTTAGCAGGCTGTTTACGACCAGCCTATCAATCCAGAGATATTCTTAAAAATACATTTTTCTAGTAAAAACACTCTGTAATATCAATTCCCTGGAATTGAGGCTAGGAAGTAAACTGCAAGGGCAGGGGACATGGATGTGAAAAAGCACACTGCTTTTGTCATGAATCTACAATCTCCTGCACAGGAGGCTGTTCGTTGGGTAGGCTGGTAGCATTGGGTAGGGTCTGGTTATGGGCTACCGAGTTCTGCTGTAGCTCCATGGCGATGGCATTCTGGGGGAATTCTTTGACCTGCCGCTGGTACTCCAGGAAGGTGCAGGTCTTGGTGGCAATGGCCACAATGTTCTTCCCGATAAAGATTGTGGAGACACGGCTGTCCTGGAACAGGACCATGTTGACGGCCCGGATGAGGATGGTGACCACGTTGATGGTGACCAGGCTCAGGACGGGGTACACCATCATCTTCTGCGGCGAGACGTGCTCACCCTGCATGCTGATCTCGCTGAGGGACACGCAGGGCAGGATCAGCAGCAGGATGTAACAGTAGAAGAACATCAGGCCCTCGGCCCAGATGGGCAGCCCTGTCCGCTGGGGCTCCCACAGGTTGGCCTGGATGTCCAAGATGTCCAGCAAGTCAAGGGCCACCCAGAACAAGCGGCCACGCATGTCCTCCTTCTTACGGAACGTCCTGACGTACTCCATGCTGTCCAGCGCCACCAGGATGAGGTATAGGCCCGGCACGCAGATGGACAGAAGCAAGGTCAGGGCTTTCCGGGCCACCGTCTCTAGATTGCGCCGGTCCGCCTTGTAGTTCTGGAAGACAAAGTAGAGTTTGATTTCCAGCACGAAGATATAGAGGAACCAGAGGATCATAGCATATCCGCGTTTGGCCGTCTTGACCTCGGCGCCCACCCACACGGCGACATAGCGCAGCACGATGAGGAAGCAGATGTCCCCCACCAAAACAATGATGCAGACGCCGATCTTCCTGGGACCCTGGTTCTGCTCCACTAAGTAAGCATCCATGAAGGCCATGCTGGTCATGATGACGATTGTAGTAAGACACACGTGCCGCTTGTCTGGAGGCGGCAGGACCATGGTTGAGGGTGTTTTCCACGTTCTTCTTCTCTTCTTTAGATATCAGAAATCTTTGTGCTGGTAATAACAGTTTTTATTTTGGTATAAAATGATTATCTCACATAATTTCCAAAACCCAGAGGCGGCCATCTTTTACATTTTACGTTGCGGAGAAGTAGAGCCATGGAAGATGTGAAGAGCCAATGGGTTCTGAGGCCAGCGTTTGCGTCTGTCCCTCAGATTGTGTAAGGACATTCTCCGTCTCATCATCAAAGTCCCATCGAATTCCCGTAGCGACTTCTTTTATTCCATGATCTTGTACATTGTGACACGATTTCACTTCTCATATTGTGCAGAATCATCACGAAACTTCAGACAAGCTCCTGCTCCCATGCTACTGTAGCCAAGTCCACAGGAACCAGCTGATCACGATGAGTTTCCGTCTCTGCGAAAGATCCATTAACGCGGGAGGCTGCTTCCCCGGACTAGGGACGCATCCCCTCCCTCATCCGATCCCTGCAGTTTAGGAGCAGTAAATTAAAAAGAGTCAGCAAAAACACAGCAATAACTCAGATAGAGCTCTATATCCTATCTGGTCCTTGAATTGAAATTTAATTTAGAATAGCTTCATTGGCATGACGAAAAAATGTGTTGCCAAAGTCATTCTGATTTACACTGCACATAACTTATAAAGGTGATTGTTCATGGTAAATGGCTAACATAAATAAATTCTTGGTGTAAGAAAAATACCAGTAATTTAATCACAGTTATCATGGATAAAGTCTGTCCTGTTTCTTGGGTCACCCAAAAATTTTAATAATGATATTTAAATTGCGACTTGACTGCTGTTATTCACTATGGAACACTATTCATTATGACGTCTATATTTTTTCTAATTGCTTGTTTTCAAATTATTCATAGTTATTGGTGATATATGTGCTGTTTATGGGTTTGTTCACGCCGTGAAGTACTTTTCTCTATTATTAAAATGACTGGATTTATGGTTAGTTATAAAGAAAAATCTAATTTTGAAAAGAGACCATTTAATAGAAGTGTGTTCTCAGTAACAGAGACTTTATCCAGGCAATCTATCTGATAATTATTTGTTTTATTCTGGCTAGATGCCAGGAGATACAAAAAGCAACCAGATATCAATGCACACCATTACAGTTCTGCTGAAAACACAGAGAGAATATATCATTTATCGCAACTATTTAAAAAATCCCTGTATGAGGTCAAAACTAATCAAAGATATGATAGAATGTGCAGCGGCTGGCAGTTAAAGGGAGTTTTTTCTTGTCCCTTTTTTTCTGCTGTACATAAAATTCACACATCAAGTTTTCATTGAATCTGAGGCCAATGGCTATAAGCTCCCCCAGCAACCTGCTATTCTGAGCAGTCATAATAACAGACAATGGCCTCGAATCATCAAGGTAGCAGGGAGATTGCAGGGTCTGCATGATGCACAACGAGATCAAATTCCTCAGATTAAATCATATTACAAGCCATTGCACTGCATCAACTAGTGGGTCAAAAAAGGCCCTTCTGCTCTTTCAGTCACCAAGAACACGGTGCTACACTGTCATGCATGGGTGTAGCAGACAGAGCTGTGAAGGGAATTTTGACCGTAAGAAAGTGTTTAAAGAGTATGGAATTTGTGCCCTTTACATTTCTTCTTCAACATACAGTATAGGCCTTACCTGCTTCTATATTTAAGGTAACCATCTGTAAATGCACAAATCAACAGAGATACAGCTATGTGAAATAGACAATATCATTATTCCTGGCCTCACTATTCATCGTATTTGTGGGCTGAATTCAACAATATATATTCAGCACTATATCTATATCTATAGCTATATATATATATATATATATATGTATATATATATATATATATACGTATATACATATATATATAACATCTCATTTTTACTTTCATTGGTACTATGCAGCCATTCGTTGTTACTTGGTAAGCAGCACTTACAACCAACTAGAAAAAATGTAAACACTTGAGTATTGCGATATTTCATTTTGCAATACTGAATTAATTTTCAAATACACAAGATCGATTATATAGTTATGTGTATTTACATTGGTTTATTTACAGTGATTCGGTTTGTGTTGTGTTTAACCTCCGGGCCGCTAGATGGCTCTGCTCAATACGACGCTCAATTGCGCCCCACTCCTAACTTTAGCAAAGTCTGGGCATTAGCAACTTTCGCAGCCATGGCTGAATCTGAGCGTGTTAGACCGGCTTCTGCCGCATACCGAGCTGAAGTGTGGAATCATTTTGGCTTTTTACGGTAAAAAAAAAAACATGTTGGAAGTTACAGCAACTATTTTCTTTAATTCTTTAAAATTAAAAAAATAAATTAATTAAAAGGTGACTTAATTTAACCCTCTGGAGTCGGCAGTTCTGCCTGCGGAACCAAGCTATTGATGTGCAAACCGAATCTTTTTACTGATTCGATTCTTTTCGTTCAGTTCACTGAAAAGATCCGGTTCTTTGAATCATTGAATCGTTCAATAATAATACTTCATGTATTACTTACTTAAAAGTGAATTTCTGTAAACTATATTGTTTTATGTACAAATAAATATACAGAACACAGCCAAACACATGCATAATAATCAAAAAAAGTTTAATTTGTCAATATTTTGCAGTACAAACTGGAACTCACTCGTGGCAATACTTATTCTGGCCAATAGCTGCAATACATAGTCAGTGTAGGGCCATAGACTCAGCGAACCACCGAAACAATGAATCAATGAACCATGTGAACGAAAAGAACTGATGGACGAAAATAACCAGGCATGTAACGATGCACCGCGAATCGGCTAAAAATCGATGCGAATGTATGACGATTCGAATCGGCTGGTATGGAAAACTAATCGTTACTTTTTTATGAGAACAAGTACTTAACAGAAAAAGCGGCGTAACATTACGTTTGATTTCACGACATCAGTTTACGTCTCACGTCACTGGGTATTTGACGTCGATTTTGGTTCCGATGGAACGCGAGATGGCGAGTAGTTTGAAATTATAAAGACGCGCCACCCAGCTTTAAATCGCCGGTGTGGCAGCATTTTGGCTTTTCAGTGATCTCATACAAAAAAGGCGAGGAAATTACAAAAAAAGACAAAAACGGCGTGCAAATTTACACTCTAAAAGACTGATAACCTAGAAACGTCCATATATAGGGTGACCAGATAATCCCTGTCATCCCGGACACTTCGAGCTACTGCAGGTTTTACAAACTACTTTAAACCCGAAAGGCTCCTGTCTTTGGCTAAATAGTTCAGTTCTTCTTGTGCTTTGTTTCCTTGATTGAAAGGATCCAGCCGTTTCATACGTGCATGAATACCGGAGACTTACCAATCAGTACATAGCGCTTGAGTGAAATCCATGTTCTTTTAATTGGAATGGAAGTTTACAAATGCCACTGCTTTCTCCCCTAGCTACAGTAAGGCATACCTCACCACACAAGCCACATCTGTCTCTAGTGAAAGGGCTTTTTCGACTGCAGGGGACATTGTGAATTTACAGAGACCTCAGCTTCAGCCTGAGAATGTTTACATGGTAATTTTCCTTAGAAACATGTAGATTTGAAGCTGCACATGCAAGCATTAGTTTATTTATTTGAAGGATTTTTTATTGAGTTATTTTGATGTGGGATTTGTTTTAAAAAAATATTTAATTTCAGTTGCACTTTTAAGAAGAGGACATGTTTTGCACAGTTTGGAGAGAATATTTTTGAGTCAAAATGTGAGAAAATCGTATCGTGAACTCGTGCTGATTAGTGATAAACTGCTATTCACATGATAACAATACAGTAATTTGGCAGTCGTTACTGGATACATAAATGTGCGAAAATGCCCAATGTAACGCCTACAAACACGAGCACATGTCCGGCTTGTGTTTACACTGACCAGCTACAAACATTGAACATAATCAAGATGAGTAAGTTGCTTTGAAAACTATTTTACTTCTGTCAGCTCCCCTCAAGCATAGCATAGTATTTATCGTTTTCTATCGCGAAAACGTCTGCTCATTGTAATGGGCCCACTTCTCTCATAAAGCGACTTGCATGAAAGCAGGCTGCACCTTCAGTCTGTGCAGCTGATTGCCGTAAAAAGTCATAAAGCTGCATAATACTGTGTGCCATGCAAAATTCAATTGTAATGATCATTAGGTAAGACTCAGGTACTTAGTCATATTATTGCAGGGTATTTTGTAATATTTATTTACTTTTTGGTTAAATTTGTATGTACATGGTCTTCATTATACTATTACAGTTTTTCTACAGTTTGATAAAAAAAAAACTACAATTTATCACCTCACTTACAGTATTGTGATGTATCGCAATATACTGAATCGTAACTCCGGTATCGTGATACTGTATGTATCGTATTGTCAGATTCTTGCCAATACACAGCCCTACAACCAACTATAAAACTGTTCATTTCTAGGTGACTTGATAAGAGAAAATAGGCAACAACTAACAGAAGCAATTATGAATCGATAATATACCATTTTCTGGTCAAATAACTTTGTTACTTTTAGTTTTAATAATCACACAATATGACTTCATTTTTGGAAAATAAATAAATAATAGGTGACCTAACACTTCATTCCAAGTCATTAAAATAACCAGATTATTTTGAACAAAAAATATTTTAATAATTCTTAACTAAGTTAATAATATTAAATAAAATATATAATCTGGCTAGAAATCATATAAGTAATGCTTCCGCTAGGTGCACATTCTCCTGAGAGCTTTATTAAAATTTATAGACCCATAAACCTTTATCCTTGTAGACTGCAGTGGATGTCAATTGCTCAGAAATAATGTAAGATATTAAATCAGTAACATTTTGTAGCCGTAATTAAAAAATATACCTGACACAAGTAGCAGCCATACCTTGCTTTTTGCAATGGAAATGCACTTTATTGTACAGCATGGCTAGCCAAAAATGTAAACGTTTCACAGTGTGACAGTACATGGAGTTGATTTCAAATCATAACGTGCATAATATTCATTCTGCAAGCACCTAGGCAGTGTTAAATTAATCCAATGGACGGCTGAAATATAGCTTTTTTTTTATGAATACTGTTCCGCTGCATTCCCAAACTCAACAAAATACCAGAGAAAGAGCGGCTTGTGGTCATTGCTTCTGCACCCCATTAATTAAGTTGGCTCTCATCCTTTTCATTGACTGCTGATTGATCACTGATGACTCTTTAAGGGGTTTCAATGTCTCTTTACAACTATTCCCAAGTGAGGATGGAGCCATGTCCTCGCTGTTAGTTGTAGTAGCTGTCCTTTGGTTTTACTTCTCATCATGATTTAGTGGTCAATCTGCATGCAATGGATAAAAATATACTGTTATATATCATATATTGGGTATAAGGACAAAACGGCACTCATGCAAAGTAACTGTGATATTCTAATTCATGCAAACTGTGAAATTCAAGTAAAGTAACTGACATTCATGTAAAGTAACTGAGACATTCATGTCACTTCTGCTTTTATTTTATCTACAAAAATCTATAAGTAGTAAAATTACTGGGATAATTGTAAAATGGATTTTGTCAAGTTTTGAATAATGTTATATTTAAATAATGTTATATCTTATGTAAAATGAATGATGTAGAACAGTTTACAACTTACATACTGAGATGTTTTAGATGTGATGGACTTATAGTAGGAATGGGCCATTAACAGTGGTATATGAGGCGGCCGTAAACCAAATCTCTCACTACCTACAATATATATAGCTATGCAAAAGCAATGATAGTGAGGCATTTATCAAATCCACACACTGTAGATTCATTCCAATGCTAAAGTAAATGCTTGGTGAAACAATGAAGTAGCATTTAATCGATTAAGAAAATATTTATCACAAATTCTTGGCCCCCAGCTGTGTGATAAGGATTGATATTTCCTCAATGGATTAATAAATGGTTAATTTTTGCAAGTTTCCTTACACAATCCCAAAACAGGCAAACCGGTGTCTGAAAATTTCCCACAGCGTGTGATTGTGTATCTGAGTACTTTAAGGACATGGGGGTACAGGAGCAGGGGCACTAACAGCAAACAATGACCCGACAAGGGAATACAGGACTGGGTAACACTGGGAAATAAGGCTGGGAATACAAGACAGGGTCACACCGGAAAATAAGACTGGGTAACTCTGGGGAAATAAGGCTGGGAATACAAGACTGGGTCACACCGGAAAATAAGACTGGGTAACTCTGGGGAAATAAGGCTGGGAATACAAGA
>JAODKM010000025.1:10301418-10319269 GCA_026780845.1 Petrocephalus sullivani
CCCCTTTGGGTCTGGTTAGGGTTAGGGCTTCCTCTGCTGCCCCCTGGAGGATGGGCTCCCCCTTTGGGTCTGGTTAGCGTTAGGGCTTCTTCTGCCGGCCCTGGCAAAATGGACTCCCCCCTTCACTGTCACCTCTGGCTTGCTCATTGGGGGCATTGGGCAGAGATAATGTAAAGCACTTTGGGACAATGTGATGTTGTGAAAATGCGCTATACAAATAAAATTGTATTGCATTGTATTGTGCATTCAAAACCACAGCCCTAGAAGTGTGAGGTGAAGGTGCCACCCACAATGAAACATGCATTTCCTAAATACATTGTGTAAATTCCAATTACAATCTTTGTCTGCAATTTTGTCTAAAAATACAAGTTAAGTAACGTAACCAAGAGAGAATACTGTACCAGAAATCTACACACACACTGTGCCAGCGAGTTCAATCGAGTTCAGCACCCCTTCACTGTGTGAAATTGCAATTTTGGTCCTGGGCTATGTTAACCTTGATGAATGTGCTTTCTGAGCTAGCAATGCCGTGTTACAAAGTGCTGTTGCTCGACTCAAGGTCGGAGTCCTTGTGCACGAGTGCGACGCGATGCTTCGCTGTCAGCCTGATGATCAGACAATCTCAATCCTGCCCCTCCTGCGAGGGTTAAGCCGTAAAGTCTTCCGGGAGATGGGAAGGATCAGAACAGGACTTTAATTAAAAATTGCGAAACCGAGGGCACTGATTAGCTGCACCGGAGCAAGGAAGGAGCACATAGATCGAATAAATCAATATACACTCATTGCACATTTACTGACTCGGCATAATCTTGCTTAAGTAGTACTGCACAGCCTGAAATGTATCACGTCTCTCGATGGAAGTCTTTGTGATACTTTATGATTTCTATGCTTCCTCAAGTTATCTAGGTGTCATTGACACTGAGTAGTTAATAGTACTCCTTGTTTTAGCAGAACCGGCAGTGGAAAATAAATCATTAACCTTGTAATGCCCCCCCCCCTTAACTAAATTTAAGTAATTATTAGCACAGAGGCTGATGCATTCTTTTGGAGAACTGACAAAACGGACCCATTAAAAAAATTGTTACGTGCAGGCATTGCTCTGTTACACTTTCCATGCATTCAGATATAAGGAATCTAAAATAGTTCTTCAAAACTGCAAATGCTTAGATTCTTACAAGGTGTGTGTTATACTGTAATATCAGAAAGGTCGGGGGCTTGTGTTTATCTACATGTTCCATCTACAAACAGAAAATAAAATCATGTGGGAAAAAATAGCTTTCTCGTGTACTGACATAATCTCAAAAATGCTCCTTAGGTCAAAGTAAAACATTTTTTATCTTGTTATCTTGTGGTATAAGAGAATGATGACTTTTATAAAAAAAAAAAATGCCAGCAGGTAGCATCGTGATTGAAGAACTGCACTTGCGATCAAACGGCTGCTGACTCAGGTGCTACCAGTCAGGTCATCCTAAAAAATCTAAATCATGTTTCCAATGCAAATGCCTTTAAATCTCTTTCCCTGAAAGCATACGGGCAAATGCAGGAATAACACTAAGATTATTTTTTTATTATTATTCTTAGGGTGATTATTGTCGCGTCGGCTGTTAAGTTGTTAAAAAACAAGCAAAGGTCTAGAAAAAAACTTGGCCAGTGAATAGAGGATTGAAATAATAAGTATGGCAATTATGTTTACTTGGCAAGTGCAATGAAAAGCTCTTCTCTGCGAATCCACTTGCTGTAGCAGTCACAGCACACACAGGCCAAATATCTGTTTTTGTTCATCTAATTCATTAAATGTAGTTGCTTAGCTGTGGTTTCTATACTGAGAGACATGCAGTTTGAAACCTTACAATTCACCCATTACTGCAGAAAGATATATTCTGACACTCCGACACAATGAAGCGAATCAGGTTAACCACAGTGTTTAAGGATATGGAAACTGGGCTTAATTCTTTTAGTTACAACTGCTTGACGGCCACGTTATTTGCCTGCTTAAAAACCCAGTAGTTCACAGTATTAAAATCCTATTTGTCTCTTTGGTTGGCACAGAATGCTTTTATTTAATCAGATGTACCGATCAGTTGTACCACATAGTCAGGTAATTATTTATATTTAATTTATTCAGAAGACAGTCGGAAGTTTGGACACGCCTACCAATAGAAAGATTTATTTGTACTATTCTATATATTTTTTAATAATTATAAACATCAAAACTATTAAATAACCTATGGAATTATGTACTGACCAAATAAGTATTAATTGGAAAAGAAAAGTGTTGGGGGGAGAGGTAGCTCTGTGGGTTGGGATTCAGAAGGTTGCCGGTTCAAATCCCTGTGTGAGCAGAGTGATCCCAGCATATGGCCCTTGAGCAAGGCCCTTAACCCCAATTGCTCCAGGCACTGGCTGCCCCTACACTCTCCTCTACACCAGCATCCTGAGGTGGCCTCCTGGGATGCTTTTCCAGCTGTCCAGAAGGAGGTCCCACATACACTGAGCACTCATTGGCTACTTTTCCTCCACTCGCTGCTCAGACGCCTCCCAAACCATCTCTATTGCATTTAGGTCAGGTAGCCAGGTCATGTGACATGACACTAGCACTTTCCTTTGTAGGTGGCTTGGCGTGTCCAAACTTTTGACTGGTAGTGCATTGCCCCATGGGAACAATTCAGTAGCCTACATTCAACCAATATCTCAAAGCCAGTGTACATTTGTGAGAAGGGGGGGGGTAGATAAACTGGGGGTTAAGAGCCTGACAATAAAATCACTCTTCTTACCTCGGGATTTTGGACCAGCGACCTTCTGATTGCAGACACAGCATCCCAGCCCTTGGAGCCATGCGCCGTGTACCACCCCCCCAACACTGTGATGAGAGGATTCGTTTTTTTGCATCCATTTTCAGTAAGTGTCCATTTAGAGTATGAACAAGTGTAGGAGCAAATGTGGCTGAAACAACTGAAGTAACAATGACATCGGCAAAAACAATCCCATCTCCCTTTGGCACCGGGCCACAGACTCCCAACAACATATTAAAGCACTTAGTCTGTCAAGACAGTCACGGCAGACGTAGCATCTTCCATCTCTCCGGCCCCTTGTGTCTGTCCATTTACACTGCACTCTCTGCGTACTCTCACCTTGACATTCTGCTGTGCCAGCTGACCTGAATCTGCCCTGTGGAATCTCTGCAAGGATAATACCAGCAAGCTAGCCTTCTTCCTCTGTCCCACACCCCCAAGGAAAAAAAAGGGACCTGATGTACCGGGTGAGACCCTTGTTTGACGCTGCCAGATATTGATCACGGAATGGAGTGGATCTGATCATTAATCATTTGTACAGCAGTGGGAAGGAGTGACTGTACTTACCAGCAAAGGTACATTTTAGCCCTTTTGTGATCATCTCCAGATTAATGACACCCATCTGGCTTCTGCTGCAGTACAGATGGGCTATTTTTAAATCCCACATTTTAAGTTTCAAATTTCGTCTAGGTGTCACTCATATATGCTGCTCTTAGAGAAAATTCCATCAATGATCAGTAATCGCATTGTTGTATAAATCACATTCCTTAGGAAATGTCTCATGGATTGTTTGAAGTTGGGAATATTATTAATGAATATTAATAAAAATGAGAATATTATCAACATTTCATGAATATGAGTCCTGGTCAGAGGTGGCATGGGGGTGCACTGATTAGCACTGTCTCGTCACACCTCTGGGACCAGGGTTTAAGTCTCCGCCCAAGTTCCATGTGTGTGGAGTTTGCATGTTCTCCTCGTGTTGTCATGGGGTTTCCTCTGGGTACTCCAGTTCGCCCCCACAGTCCAAAAACATGCTGAGGCTAATTGGAGTTACCAAATTGCCCGTAGGTGTGTGTATGTGCCCTGTGAGGGATAAGTGGTTTCAGATGATGGATGGAGTCCAGGTCATAAGGTTAATAATGGACTTTGAAGTTGTACACTGAATCAAGTCTGCAACCAAAGAAACACGTTTCTTACAACGACGTAACAGATTTCTCAGCTTACTGTATATATCTAGGTTTTGTAGTTCTGTTCCTCTAGGTAAAACCCAAACAAACCAAGAGAATAGTAAATGAGAGAAATGAGCCTTTGCATACCACAAAGGACGGAATTAGACTGTCAGATTGGTTTAATTTGATTCCCATCGATTAACTAAGCCGTAATTGAGGTAAAACAAGCAGTGATTGACACAGCAAAGTGATTCCACCTTGGGTAACGTTGGGTGCCTTCACATACAGTCCTTTTTAAATGAACCAAACCAAGTCTAATTAAAGTGCACTAAAAACTGGACCAATAGAAAAGGGACTCAGTTCTTTTTGTGTTCATATTGCGAGTTCATAGAGGACTCAGTTCTCTTTCTGGTTCACTTCGGCTGTGTTGGGGCCTCGGCCCTCTATCTGTTAGCACTATGGAGGTGTCAGACATTTATTGCTTTGGATTCTGGGTAGCGTCCCAGTGAAATATCATGTGCTCTGTCAGCGGTAAGCCTAGTGGGGTAAAATACGACGGCCAAAGGCAAAGCAAACCTGGAGCGATTCGTGTTCACGGTGCACAGGTTTGAAGCGAACCGAACTGAGAGCAGCTCCCGGTTGGATTCAGACGGATCTGAGTTCGTTTGGAGTGCTCACATATGTGCAGATAATGCTAATTAACCACTCTGAGTTTCTTCTGAGGACTGAAAGGGACCAAGTATGAAAACACCCTATATTTCTCCCAGCTTTACCCAGCAGTGGAAAGTTACAAAATACTCATTTAATACAACAACATCCTATCCATATAAATCCTTGCATTGTGGTCTTATTGTCAGGGACAGCAAAGTAAGTGTAGCCTGGGGTGGACCCCCCCATAACACCACTGTCTGGATTGCTTTCTATACTCAAAGTGATGTTTTTAGAATTAATTTGAGGGTTACATTGTATTAAATTTTCAGGTAAAATCTGGAGTTATCTTCAGTTAAAAATTTGTCCGTGCCTTCCCTAATCCAGTGCAGGGTCACAGCAAGCTGGAAGCTTATCCTGGGAAGCATATGGTACGCTAGGGCGAACATGGCCGTCCATCGCAGGTCACACACTATGGGCATGTCACAGGTACCCTTTGCTCTAGACTGCATGCAAGTGTTAAGGCTATGGGATGGCATGTATGTGGGGGAATGTCCAAGCCTCACTAACAAAGGCAGGAGGAGGAATTGAACGAGAAACCCTAGAGATGTGAGGACACCGCAGTCCCGCTGAGATACTGCACCACTGTGATAAAAAAAAATTCTCGTTCTCCCACGTAAATAAACAGGAAACGAAGGGAAACAAAAAGAACCTTGGATTGCAAAATAAAACTCCAAATCTTGACATTTGTGATCTGCAGGTGATCAATCAAATCATTTTAGACCTCTGCATTTAATCAACGGTAACAGTTAAAACACCATCCACCATCCCTGACAAATGTTATCTCTGTAGATAAATGAGTGTTGTACAAGGTGTCCTTATCAAAATAGTTCTTAGACAACACTGCCGAATGCAGCAAAATAATACATTTGCCGAAATTCTCTTGTGCCTGCTACAAATGTAAGAGTGTTTATGTAATATTATAAATACAGATAGACTGTCATCAAAGTTTGATACATTGTGATACTGCAGAAAAGGCTTGATACTTGGAAATATGTTTTAAAAGATAAATGTCAGGTTTTCTCACATTATTTGGGACGTGCCTGCAATGCAGTTAGATTACTAGATTCCCCCCACCCCCCCCAAAAAAATAAATTATGAGGACAAGGAAAAATAAATGAATTGATACATAGAAGTGGCTCTGTCTTAATAATTGAGACTGACCTTTGACCTGGGCATCTTTTCTATGCACGCTCAACTTAATTTTGCTATTAATTAAACACTGTTATATAAAAAATACCCAGGGGAAGACTAGCAAAGAGATTGGCCTGATTCCTGCTGACAACATCTGACTGCCCGCATCTGCTTTATCCGCAGAAATAAATGACTCCGCGGGTACAGCGAGGGTCTTCCTATCACTGCAAACCATTTGCCTCATCATATTTTTTTTACCCATTATTAATTAAAATGAGTGCTCTTGTAGAAATTCTTCCCCTTTTTCATGTTTTTGGGCATCTGTAACAGATAATCAATAGTAATAATCAGCAGTATTATAGTAATATCAGCAGATAATCAATAATCAGCAGTATTTTCATATTATAATGTATTCCGCCATTAATGCATATTCCATGACTGTTTATCCTGGAGCATATCCCAGTCAGCAGAGGGCACAGGGCAGGGGACGCCCTGGACAGGATGCCAGTCCATCACAGATAATTGATTCATTTCATGAAAATTATTTGCACTCCTATAACTGGCAGCAATCTATATTGCCCCATGGGAACAATTCGGTAGCCTACATTCAACCAATATCTCCAGCCTCTTGCTTTTAAACTCACTTCTTTTGACGCATATTGGAAGCATCAGAAACTGTTGTCAGAATTCAAATTAACTTGACTGATGTCCTCTTTAATGTGTATAGCATTTTTAGGTCAGTTAAGTGGTGGTACAGAATGAGTTAGGCACCTTATTGGTGGCATCTATGACAACAGGTTCACTTTGGTCACATTTTGTTTAAGAATCCTTAATGTGAAATTAGCAGTTATGATCATACAGGATCAAACCAGATATGATGTAGGAGGCTCAAACCAGTTATAATGTAGGAGGATCAAAGGATCTGCAGGTCGTTTTTATCTCACAATACTCACTTGATTAACACTTCAACTTAACAAATGTGAGTAATTCACGGATTTGGCCGCATTTCCAAAATCATTTCCAGAGAGGAGCAAATTTTTTGTTCAAAGCCCTTAATCAGTCAATCAGTCACTCAATCAGTTACTGCCATCGCTTTACAAAAATTATATTCTTAGCGATAACCTATAATTATAATCCCATCCATATTTCATGCAGGACTTCACAAAGCTCGCGGCATTCTTGGTGGAGTGTTTTTTTTCACCGTAACTTAAGTAAAAGAAAAAAAAACTGCAAGCCAGTTAGAGTTTGCGCCTTTATTTGAGATAGATAGCTACCTTGGCATTTATACCCACACTTTGATCATATTCAGCTTTAGGCAGATGAGCCTGTAAACCGATGTGTGCCCATCTGTGCCTCTCACTCCTCTCTTGTTATCATTCACTGCATGACATAAAAATAACGTCGCGGCTAAAATTTCAAATAATGAATAATAAATATGTAACAACAACTCATATATTTCAGGTCTTTTCGAGAATGCTTGATCAAAGCCGAGCTTTGTCTCCCCATTACATTCAAATTCCCTTCCTTCTCCTCTCCTCCCTCTTCCCGCTGTTTTTCATTCTTTTTGCTTCCTTAGATCCATCTTCCTCTCCTCTCTGTAGAGACGTAGCAGTCAGGGTGCTTAAATTTTTCATTTTTATTATTCCCCTCTCGCCAGCCTCGTAGGAAGAGGGCAGCCGTTAAATACAGACAGTTACCTTCAGAACTTTCTTTTTAATTCCAGCCCAGAAACTGGCTTCACTTTAGGAGGCCTTATAAGAGATTGCATTTAAAGGAGCTATATTATCGTCCAACATCAGGAACCTACAACACCCCTATTAATAGACCTTAGTATAACTTTCCCATCGATAAAAACAGTCAACTCTGATTGCTGTTTGTCCACTATTACAAAAGACGAGAAAAGTCGCCCCACAGAGCTATTTTCACTGGCCTATGTGATCATTAAAATGAATAAAGTAGTAAAATAAAATATAGGGAAAGTTTTCTGTTCAAAGCCCATAAATAATCACGAATACAATTGCTACTTTGACTCCAACATACAAAAATGAGCCTCTCAGAAATAAGAAGATCAAGGCTTCCATTGTAGCTTTCATCGGACATGAAAATAATGTTTAAAAAATGGCTCCGATAATTTATCAGGCCTGGAGTGGACCCTCGATGTTCTATGAAACCCCATATTCCACTATATAAGGTATTCATACTCACTGCAAGGAATCAAATATGCATGCTGATTTCCCCCCCAGCTTTGTCCCCTAATTACGAGATTAATTTGAAACATTTTTAGCATCGGGGATTTGAATGGCAGCGCATTCAGAGATGACTGGCATCCCATCCAGGGTGCCGGTGACTCGTGCTGCGTGCTTCCTGGGTTCAGCGCGACCTTGCATGTAATAAGCAGCCGCGGAATGACAGAGGGAGAGCGCAACCGCTTCACTTCTGTTCGCTTTCTGTTCCATTGTTCCGAAAGGCACGGAGAGTTGACTCCGGGTGGCATTAATCGTAAACTACCGAATGAAACAAAACTGCTGGAAAATAATCCATCGGGCGCACAGCCCGCAAGCCATTAAGAGCGACCGACGTGATCCACATTCAGGCACGAGGTCTCTCTTTTCTGCTCTGTACTTTTCATACTCTAACACATCTTCACATGACAATATGTGTTATTAATAAATCATTGCCGCGAGAGTGCAGGGACTGATTTCTTGGAGCACGCTCGAGCTTTTCCCCTCAATGCTATAACCCTCCATCGCAAATTACAGAAATAGCGAACATCAGGTAGGGAATTTTGGACTTTTCCCTGCATCCGTGAGGTACTGTTTTTACTCTGTCCTTGTCTGAGCTCTCTCCTGTCTCAGTGGGGAGATTTTGTGTTGGTGGTATTGAGTGGGGAATAGCGTGCCTGTCTTTTTTTTTTTCCTGCCAAGGGAATGCTTAAAAGCTAACATCGAATTGATAGTTTTTTTTTTTTTTTGGTGTAATTGCAACATATTCGTGGGCAACACTTTTTTTGGAGAGGGTTGACAGGAAGAAGGTCTCACAAAGGTGGGGGTATGGAGGTTCAGTAGGAGATGGGACCACAAGCAGAAGTGAGGAAACAGGTAGCTAGCAGGCAGCATATAACATAACACATAATCACATCACTCTAACATATCTGTCTACTGTCGACGAGGCTTCGACCCATACATTACTATTCTGCAGACAATTCTAAAGCTCATATAAAATGCTGGGTGCTCATCAAATATAAATTTCACTAAAAGAATAAAATGTTGAACTGGCAATGCTTACAGGCACCTATACATAGACAGTGTGTGCAGAAACAGCAATGAAGCACTTTGTAACTTATTCTTACATATTCCTGTAGATGTATAAATTCTGTATGTAGGCAAACAACAGGGGTTGTACATTAACTGGGCTGCTTGGCTACCTTCATTCTTTTCCGATAAGCAAGTCAAATATAAAGGAATCAGAGGAGTGAAACATATGAAGTGTCCTCTCCATCAGCACAACACAACACGGACCCAATTAGTGTGCAGTCCTGCCAGGTCGGTACCCACTTCAGCTTCCCCGTCGATGAACAGGGGCAGAGATTCTAATTCCGACTGCTGTAATATCGCTCCCATGTTCCCAACCAGAATGGGAGACCAGTCACATTATGCATTGTTTGTTTTCTAATCATAAAGGTGTGAATCTAGATCTCATGATTAGAAAGACAAGGGGAAAAAAAACGTTGTTGATACCCTACGGGCTGCAACCGCAATGACTGCAGCGATATATTCCTCAGCAGCGGGGCATGTTTCAGACAGGAGTATATTTCTACCCGAAGTGGCAAAGCGTGGGCACGAGTGGAGAAGATACAGATGGAGAACAAGACTGGAGCGAGGTCACAACCTTACAATTAATGTTCTAACTTTTCAGCCCCATCAAAAGAGGAGAGACCTTCAGAACCGGCACATATAGATTATTTTCTAACCGTACAAAGTAAAGCACAATCCAGGCGGAAGGTGCCAAACGCGTCTTTGCCGTTGTAGCAACCAACCTGAGCGTTTACATATTAAAACAGTCATTGTCTGTGAACTGGCCTTACTTTGTATGAGACTGCATACAAATTATAGATCAGTACCTGCTTCCAATCAAGAGTCGTTTTCACATGGTTACTCCTGTCTGCCGTACATGTGACATAATGTTTGGCATGGAGACACTGCTAGAGATACTTAGGATAGAGAAGTGTGATGTAGTGTTGCGATTGAGCCGTGTGATATTAGTGTTACCAGACAAAGCGCTGAACTTTTATGGATGCTGCACACGATCTTCAGGGCTCTAACCTGCCTTTCTGCAACTCGCCATGGCAACCGCAGTTTTAGTTTGCTCGTATTGCTATGTCTTCGGACGTTGACTAGCTGCGCCTAATAGGTGATTTTGAGAGTGTGTAGAATTCTAAGATCCTTCTGTAATTAGCCTCAGACTGGCGTTCTGCAATCGGATTAGATTTTTTCTGACAATCATATGAAGCAGAAGCGTTTCGTTTCCCTTTGCCTTGCTACTCGGTTTCTGAACTTGTCACCTAATGGGGTGCATTAACTGATGCAAATACACAAACTAGGGTTGTCATGGGAACTGGACGTCTACGGAATGCTCAGACATGCACATACAAGCATCACTGCCCAGATGCAATAATTTATCAACTCGTCTGCAACACATCCATCTATATAGGAATGTCCCGATCTAATTTATAAGATCAGTGTCAGAGTAGCATATTTTAACTGATCCGTTCCATTTTAATTTAGTTCTCAGTAATTTTTCTCATTTTCTCTCTGTTTATACTGTAGTGTATAAATGTGATGTAGATATATATTATCACAATGTATGACAATGAGGCTTAAAATTATGCAGGGAAATGCCTGCACTTGGAGTATGCTAAATGTCAGCAGTGTAGGAATATTTTAAAGTGAAAAATGAATGCAGTCCAAAAGCCACCTGAAATATTTGCAATACCAATGCTCAGGTCATGTCCCAAGAACAGAACACTCAGGAGCTCCTGTATTGTTAAACCTGTCTCACAAGCAATTATCTGTACCCATGGTGATATAATATGGGAACCAATCCTTGTTCATTTTAGCACTAGTTTAAAAAACTTTTTGCCTCCCCAAAGGACCCCTTGGTTCTAGGGCACCCTTTGCTCAGTATGCTGTCAGAGTCCAACTGCTGATCAAAGACACCTGATCCTCCCAGAGTACCTGTAATTCAAATATGTCTTCAGCAAGACTGCTTTTCTGCCCCAGTCTGGTCCTTGGGGACCCACAGACGGGTCCCTCCCAGGGAGCAAAAATGTGGACTTTCTGACAGGAACTCAAAGGGAGCAAAAAAAAAGGGAGTCTCCAAGGACCGGATTGAGAAACACTGACTTAGGGGATTGTGCCAGGATCTGTTCCCTGGGACCTGCCCTCCACGCGGTTGGGCCTCCATGTCATTCATACCGGAAGCTGCCAGAGTTTGTATTGATGACAATATGGTGTCTGCTGTTTGCCACTGACACAAACCCAGTAAGATCAAAGACCTGCAATGCCTCTAAGTTCTACCATAGATTAATCCTCAACTTTATGCGGCCATCACCCCATTGATTTCTCCCATATGCAAGACAACCAAAAGGGTTTTGTGGGATGATTTCATTCTCACAACCTTTCAACAGCTCAAGCAGCTGTTCACCTCTATGTCCGTGATCAAGCAACCAGACCTGCCCCCCCCTAGGCTTTTCCCTGCACTTTCTTTTCCAAAAAACATTCCTCCCCCAAGAGAAACTATGATGCATTGAACAACAGAACCACTGACTTTCAAGCTGGCACTTAAAGAATGGAGGCATTGGCTAGAGGGAGAAAATTATCCTTTTGTGGGTCTGACAGATCATAGGAATCTAGAGTATATCCAAGGATCTGAAAGACTGAACCCTCAGCAGGCCTTGTGTCCCTGTTTTTCATTATGTTCAACTTTGAAGCTATGGATTGCCTGGGAATGAAGACCCCTAATTTGAGCCCCTTCAGAGTCCTGTGGTCCATGTACCTGTCCTACATCCCTCGTGTGTAGTAGTACATAATAAATGGGAGACTTTGGATGTCCTTCATGAAGCCCTCAGCACTGATTAAACTTCCTTGGAAAACTCACCAAACAAGATCTATACTCCAGCCAGGATTTGACCTCAGCTCTTAGAGTGGCTGCACACTCCTTGAGTGCCAATCACTGAGCTATAACTTGTCACTCTGAATTTTTTACCTGAAAATTCTAGTGACCGTCCCATATAGATGACGTTAGAGATTTTGTCCTCTTCTGTCCTTCTGTGTACAGCCCAAGACGTTCACCGTTCACTCCACGCAGGTACCCACAGACTCTGGTGGTTTGTAACACATCTAGCCTCCTTCAATAGCTACATTGCTATCCTGCTTGCTGGTGACAGACTTTTGAATATGCGAATATCTGCTGATAACCGTCTCAGCCCCACCTGCTGCCATGGAACTAGATGAATGTGTGTGCAGGTGTTTTTTGGTTCTGATGGAGAACTGAAATTCACATCCTGCATAGATACAGTCATTTGTCTGAGAACTATCCTTAGTCTTTCTACTGGATATCATACCCAAAATAATGGCCGGACTGAGAGATTTGTAAGATAATATTGCTCCTCAGATCTGACATTTGAGTTGGCTTCTTCCTTGAGCTGAATACACACAGCTTTCTAGTTCACACTTCTGTATGCCTCATTCTCAGACAGACGCAAAAGCAATTCACTGAACATCACTGCAGCCCTACTATCCATCCTGGAAAACCAGTTTGGATATCCCCCCGGGGCATCAAGCTCCATCGCCCCACTAAAAAGTTCAACTGCACATATATAGGTCTTTTCAAGATCATAAAACATATTAACCCCCATTAGCCACCATTTGTAGTTATCACCCCGTCATTAGATTTAACCTACATTCCTCGTTTTCCTTCTAAAGCCTGTTTTCTACAGACCAGTGAACGTATCTTCCATGCCTATTGAATGATGGTCTTCCTCGGATGTCGGTGGGGAACCTGCTTACACAGTCCCATTTGCCACAGTGGTCAATCACAATCCCAAGCGGACTGGGAACGATATTGTGCAGAGAAGTAATTGTAGGTTCCTGCCTCTGACATCCTGGACCAAGATTTCCACCATTCTCACACCAACTGTTCTGTTCCTCAACCCCACGGTGGGCCACCTTGTAGGTGGTCAAGGGCAGTTGCCAGTCAAGCCATCCATCCATCCAGTAACCCGGCAGGTCCTGCTCCACACCTCTAGCTCATCCACTTGATGAACTGGCACGGTATTATAGCACCTTTCCCCCACCCAAGTACCTTTTTGTAACCCTATGTAATCATACAGAGCATCATTCTCAATATCTAATTTCTGGGTTTTCCTGGTTTTCTTCCACTATGGTTTGTGATTCTGCATATTTACCTTGCTCTGCCCAACACAATTTGACTTGTTTGTCTCTAGCTGCTTTTTAGACCTCCACCTGTTTATGGACAATAATTCTAGAAATAAACATCTGACTCCCACATTTGGATCTTCTCCCTGTCCCTAATTACAACCAATCCAGTCTGAAATATAATAATACATAACTTGACTGTGACTATCCATTTATTGTAATATTTGCTTTAAATTTGATTTAATAAAAATTCTCCTTCCTAAATGCTACTGGGTAGCGGCATGAATTTTTCTGTAAGGAGTCACAGTTTCATGTTTCAAAACAACATGAAAGAGAGGAAACTGAACTATTTTATAATAAAAATGTTATAATTACAATGTTTGCTCAAAATTTACATATCAAGCCATGGAAATCAAATAAAGGTATTGTTTTATAGATTAACTGGCCATGCAACCATCATCCATAATTTATCCAATTCCACTTATCAAGTAGAGGTTTGCTGTGAGTCTTAGCTGACACATTCTAGCTGGACCAAGTCAAGTTAGCTATCATGCTCGAGAGTACTAAATCAGAGGTTCTGCTAGGCCTGGAACTTAACCATACTACCTTCTGTCCTGATTTAGTTCATGAAGAAATGCAATTTGTTGCCACTGAATATTAATCACTAATGTAGGCTGACAACTACCGCATCTTTAGAACTATGAGCCGTGATTGCAGCTTTACCCTTAGTGTTGAGGCCATTTCCCCATGCACTAGTAGAGGCTTGGGCTACAGTAAAACTGGGCCTCTCCAGCAGATCTACACTCCGTCAACCACAATTACTTTTACAGCTGTCTGCCTCGACACAGCGACAACAATCAGCTTGTTAGGGACAGACGTACTGCTGGTAGCAATGAGGTCACCCGTCCAGTGTGTTGGGAGGGCACTCAGGGAGGGGGGGGCACACACAATGGCTGTGGCTCAGAGCTCAAAGTAAGCCACATCAGGTCACTTATGATCTGGAGCAAAAGAGTAAATGAGGGCGAGATGGCTAGACAAATGATGCCATTCTTACTGACGTCAACAGGAGCGTAACTGAGTGACAGCCAATTAAAAATGACCAGATATATTCCTCTTTCCTCACACTTCAGTTAAATAGCCAACAAAGCAACTCATCTTAAACTGCTGTATGGATGCCATCTACAAACATTAAAGTGCATGCACTCCTCAGTAAGTGCTCTCAGAACCTGCAAAGAGATTCTTCCCATGTGCAAATTAACTGTGTTATTACTAATCAGAGCATTGGTAATGTAACTGGACATTCTCAGAATGCATGACTTATGGAAATATTTTAAAAAGCATAAAGGAGCACATGACTGGCAGATGAATGAAAAATAAGAAAATTAACTGGAATGCCGATGAGGCAGGAGGGCAACATTACCCGAGTATGCTAATCCACGGGGCAAAGCAACACTTGCATTTTTGTCTTTTGAAAGGACTACATTTCAAAAACACAACGAATCCCACTAGATGTTGTTGTTGTTGTTGTTATTGTTGTTGTTGTTAATGCATATAATACTGCCTATACAATGCAGTACTTGATCTGAGTTTTGAAGTATTTGGTACACTTCTAAACCAATGCCAATAAAATGCTTTTTTTTTGTTCATCTTAAAGATAAAAAGCAAGAAAAAAGAAAAGAAAATTAAGCAAATTCGACAAATTTAATTAAACTTTAAAAATGACAAGTAGAAATCTGGATATAATATGGTTAAAAGCCTTTTACTGCTGGCTGTTAATTTAATTTCCTGCTTCACACAATAGGATTTCTCTCAAAGGACACTAGCTTTTGGCTTACTGGTGAACCCTACTGCAGTATTTGGCTGGTAGGCAGGAAAAAAAACGCTGTTAGGACCCAAGCCAAAATAGCAAGTGCATATGGATTGGAGGAGTCGTTTTGGGACCCCTCCGGACCATCTTGGAGAAACTCGACAGGGGGCATTTACCTCGAATAAGACAGCTGTATATTACGATGTTAACACATGACATGTTTAATGTTAATGCCCCATCTCCCCCAATCCACTCAACCGACGTCAATCCATATGAAATTTTAACCAGCTGTATAACCCGACGATCGTAAGCCAGAGAAAACGAAGCACAGCTTCAAATGAAACTAGTTATAATATCGCGAGTGAAAACATGCGAACCCGAATGAGCCGTGAACTTTCCGTCACTTTCGGCAAGAAGCGAAACAGTAGATCTGATAAGAAGCACTTGTATATTTGCCACCCAAGGACTTGCTACTTGATTCGTGCAGGAATACGATGCCCTGTAAACTAAGTGCGGCGGCAATGCGAACGCCGCAGCCCCCCAAAAGCACAGTGACAGAAATCCCGGTGCCCGTACCCGAAAAGGGGGGAAATAACAGTAGATTCCAACCGGATCTGTATTTTCCACCCTGAAATCACACAATCTAATTTCTAATTCCAGCCCATTCGGAGCAACATTTTACTATTTAATTCTTCACTTCATGATATTCAGATAACCTTTCGGTGGTGATTCTGGTACAACTCACATCTCTATTATAACAGTCAGCAAACGACTTAATTTTAATATTGCTGTACAAAAAAAAACCGCTTCTTGCAGAGCACCCCCTACCTCAAGGAGAGTTTCTGTCCGGAGTGCTGATCCCCCCTCAATCAAGGATGCGCACCCGGCGATCGGCGATTTAATCCGCTGTGCGTCGCACATATGTGAGATGGAGTCCGGCACGGTGGGATGCTATGTGCCCCCCTTTCACGGCGACCGCGGAGAAGAGCAAATTCCGGGAGGTTTGTAAGAAGCATCACAGGACCATCACCAAAGGCAGCACGCGCCCCGCCAGCATGTTGCGCGACGGCTCCCCTTCCCAAATCCTCTCTCACTTACTCTCCCTCTCACACACATACGCACACACTCGGGCACTTTCTAGCTCCCTCTCGTTTAACCCCCCTCCCTCCGAGCAGCTGGCATAATTTATTGGCAATTTGCTTATGTGGAGCGCGCGAGCCACCCGCCCCGCCCTCTAATGTCCCTCTTGCACGATGCAACAGCTTTCTGCAGAAACGTATAGTGTGCGAGCAATACTAGAAGCGGCTGGGATATTGTCAGTTTCCTTGGACCTTTTCCATTCATTCATCCATCCATCCATTCATTCATTTGTTTATTTATTCGTTTATTATTGTTTATTTATTTGAAGATTATATATTCGGATTATATATTAGGATCTAATTTGCGAAGGTACCTGAGGTGTTCCGCAAAGGGGGGGGTTCTCAGTTAACTGGCTAGAACTAATAATCATCTAATAAGTGTATACATAAGGAACATTATCTTATTGGGCAGTTATGACGTATAGCTTAAATTAACCCAGATAAGTGAGATAACTAAGAAATCCTGCTTCGTGAAACAACGTGATTTTCAGTTAGCCAGATATCTTAAGCCAAATGTAAGGATTGTCCAAATGAAATGCCACTTGTCCCTCCTTCTATTGGACATCTTTGGCTTAAGTTGGCCAGCTAACCCGGAAATTCTGCTTTGTGGAATACCCTCCTGCAATTGGCTATGTTTATATGGAGCTTGCACTGAAATACACGATGAAATCCAGGAGTGAGTAGAAACGGAGGCTCTACATGTAGTTAAACTTTAAAAAAAAAAAAAAATCAATCAGGAGTATGTACATCTGTAATACTGAAAACAAAGGTTGCGAAATATTATCTTGTGATACAGGATAATTTATGAAAAAAGAATGATACAATTGTCATTGGCATAAAGGATCACTATATCATTATTTTAGGTTAGGACTATGCATAATATATCAAGTACCTCTTATTATGTGCCATTCGTTGCCAGAGTAATCATGTGCATAAGATCTTAGCATGAGCCTCTGGGAACATCACAGATGAAAAAGAGCACCTGATTGTAAATGCATTTGTGTGGCCGACACATTCCAGTCTTGATTAAGAAGTGTGGATGTGTCCTTCAGCGCTCCTTGGTGCACACTTATAAGTAAGAAGTGTTGGCCAAAGAGCTAAACTGCTCTTTTCTTGCCAGATAGTCACATTCAACCCGGATTTACTCAACGGTTTAATTACCTGTCACTCAGATTTTACTATACTGCATGACTATACTGCCTTCTAGGTCCCAAGCTTCCTGCCCTCACATGTAATCGTGACTTTAGACAGCATTTCTCTTATGTTGGCAACTTTCAGGCCATACTAATTCTGAAAAGTGTTTGTTCTGTGTCATTCTCATCCGGATTCCACACATATGCATCTATAGTGCCTTGGCTTTTGCTTTTGGTAGTCAGTTTGGTGTCTGTACTGTATTTCTGAATCCACAGAGTTCACAGCTGGATGTAAGCCCATATATGTCTTTAGTGGTTGATTCTAAAAAGACTGAGTGGATGCTGAATAGTGATAAACAGACTGTTAGTTCAAGGATTATGTCACAGATCCCTATAGGGTTAAAGTTATCGGTAACAGAACACACTGAGTTGTCACGTGTGTTATGTTTCTGTCTTTGTCTACACTCACCTAAAGGATTATTAGGAACACCTGTTCAATTTCTCATTAATGCAATTATCTAATCAACCAATCA
>JAODKM010000025.1:10327505-10339390 GCA_026780845.1 Petrocephalus sullivani
TAGCGGGTCTGTTGTCTCGTGTCGCAAGTTCAGTGACGCAGTAATGACGATTTTCTCCGGCCAATCAGTGACCAGTAAAGTTTACACGTCACGTTTTGGTAACGGTTCGGTACGCTTGGAATCTCGGCTGAGGTGGTACTAAAAAGAGGACCAGGTACCAGGTACTGTTCCCAGTGGAAAACCCCCCTTAGCAAACCAGCAGCTGCAGTACAGCAACCAGGAAAGTTTCAGAATACACATTATAATCATCTTACAGCTGCGCAGAATGGAAGTCCCTCATGACGTGGTGTGGAAAGAACAAGCATCATGCTAACAACCCACACGCCGTGGCAGGTAAGGACTAGGATACAGGCAAGTATCCCTGGAGGGTCCAGGAAATACTAAGAAATGCTCACAAGTTGTGGCAACAAAGCAACTGTGGTTGCTACTTCACAGAATGCAGTACCTCTTCTCCCGAAGAGGCAGGCACGGGTCCCGCAGGCTGGACGGGACAGTCAAGATGGTCATCTTCTGGGTGGTCTTCCTCCAGGCTGTCACGTGCTACTAACAATCAAGCCTTAAGCTTCTTTCTCGGCATTTACTTTTCCTCCCTGTCTCCCTTCTGCAGGCCTTAAATTGGGTCAGGGTACAATCTGTACATCATCTGTTCTCTAGACTCCTATCAAAAAGAACTCAAAGCTAAAAAGGCTACCTCTAAGATTAATCGCCAGCTGGCCGGATGGCTGGAAGGTGCCAAATGGATTAGGTGTTTTTGGTGCATTTTATCATTGTGAGTAACCCAGTAATTAGGTCATAATGGCTTAATCAATGCTCTATGGCAGCTGGAGGATCTCTAGTTGAACTTTAGCTGCACATAAAAGTGGGATTACAGACCCCTGCCCCTACTTCAATCCCATAATAATTCCTGAAAAATCCGACACCCTTGTCCGAAATGTTACTCCAAACAGGAGTACTAGCTGGGAGGCTGCAAAGAATAAAAGCTTCAAAAGAAACTCAGAAACAAAACTTAACACACTTATTAAATGGAAATAGTGTTTCATTTAAATTCCAAAAATAACTAAATGAATAATGCTTTTATTGTTTCGCGGGCATGTCATTCAGTCATACTGCTAATTTCAGTATTTTTCTCACATTTTGTATTTATGCCTCACAGCACATTAAAAATATTGGCTTGTCATAGCTCGTTCCCATACAACCATGATTACAGAGAACTCAGCGTGTGACATAAGAGCATCCAACGAGGTTTGATGGAGGAATATTGTTCTGAAAAAGTCATGGATTATTCTTTCTGATGCTTCACAGTCAGCTTCAACGTGTGAAGAGAGCCTCAAAATGTGAAGCTAGCCTCTGCACAAAGGGGGATTCGGTAAAAGCTGCCCTGTGATACTTCTCCTTAGTGCCAGGCTCTGCTGTCAACATCAGATGAAATGTGGAACAACAGACTACTTCCCTGAGGGTCCGTCGGAATATCCTTTGTCTCCGGCCACCTAGAGATCTATCATCATCACAATCTTCTCCTTACTTCTAGAACTAGCAGTAACCGAAGACCCATCCTCACAAAACGTCATGTTGACATGAACGACAGCCATCCCTTTCAAAGACCTGTTCCCCACAGTGCCCAAAGTTTCCTGACCTGCAGTTTTTGCATTCACAAAAAAGCAGAAATATATGTGATTTTGTGGAAGGAAAATGTAACGTAGTGGTAGGCCAGGGTTGGGAGGCATTGTTATGTCCCAGGTTCTGATATAGTCCTCTGACCATACATAATTATAGCTTGTAATCTTGAGAAATCTTTGATTCTTTAGGTGATTAGAGTAGCTAAGTCTGTCTGATTACCATGATGCTACCAGCATTGTAGTATTGTCTAACTACACCTTTCTTTTACATCGCAAATATTTTAATTTTTTAATTTTATTTATTCAGCTTCATTTTATTTCCAGTGTTTTCTCATCCCTGTGTGTCTTGTTGTTTAAGGATGACTGTTGTTCATTAGTCTATCCATATTTATAACTTCTGTTGTTTCTTGAGTGGGCTATGCAAGTGAACATAGCACTAACTGACCAACGGAAGGTAAAATGTCCTTTATTGTTTTGATTTTAAAGCCACTACTTTATCAAGTCAGATCTCATTGGCTGCTGGGGGGGGTGTTCTTCATCAGGTGCCTCAAGGTGTAGGAGGCAATAACACCTTAATATTTCATGCCCGTTATCATGTGTCTTGGCCAACCTTTGCTAGAATAAATTGGACCAGTCCTCATCTCAGTTGGCTGTCTGAGCTTGACAACCACTATGAGTTTCTTTATCTACAATGGAAAGTAGTGTATTTTAGCTCATATGCACAACTGGAATTTAAAAAAAAAGTGTTTTGCATACTTTCTTGATACTTGCAGGTTTTTCCTTTCCTTACCCCCCAGCTGCTTAAATGGATCCTTTTTGGGTGGCATGGAGGGGATACCCCTTCAGTAGTTCTTCAGTGCTCGCCATCCAGGGTTTCTGCCAGCGCGCCACAGGATTAATGAGGCATGCTGGGTAATTAAAGTAATGAACATCCAGAGTGTCTGGCTTGCCTCAGCATATGGGGGGGGGGGGGGTTGGTCAGCATTTAAAGTGATCGATCAGTCCTTCCAGGACAAATAACCCACCTGGGTGTCACTTGTACGGAAAATTGGATTTACAACAAACAAACCAATGATGAGGCCCTGCTTTCGTAAAAATCGGACAGGGAAACCCCACGTTTTTCTTACAGCAACAGATTAATGATACAGCAGAAAGCACTAACAAGATGTAATGACACATCACTCTAGGCACATGTAATTGATTAAAAATTAAATTATAGCCATGCAATTAAAATTAATATACATTTTTATTAATTGAGGCATTATAAATGTAATTACAGTAATGGATTAGGACTATTCTGAAATTGGCATTGAATATTAGGGCTCAATCCCCAGAGTAATTGAGCTGGGAACTGGAACTTAACAAAACTGAATTTCAGATTTAGTGAAAATAGTTAATATATAACTGTAACTGGCACTGTGCTGGGTAAACGTTCAGAACTTCATTTCATAGTATTAATCATCTTCCTATGACATAATTTAATTTAAAGATTTTTTTTCCCATGTAACTCCATTGCAAGGCTCCAGTCTAATCTAAAGTCATTTTTCCCTTGGAACCTTTAAAATATATTAGAATTACAGACCATCAGTAGTCATATTGTTCACCAATTTTGGCTTCACACATATGGCTAAAGCTTTAATTTTCTTAGAATGTTAAACAGCAAAAAAAAAACATTGCAAATATATCTAGATATATGTTTGAACTGAGTGTTTAGTATTCAAACATAATGCCAGGAAACCTGTATAATGAAACTCCACCCCGGTAAGCCCCTTTGGCCAATTAAATTAAACTTCACACATGGGCCCTATATTGCTAGAGAAAGCCTAATTTAATTTGGCAACAAAAGAATAAGAATAAGTTTTTCTGTGCAGGCCGTCAGATTGTGCTACGAGAGGCGAAGCCACGTGAAGGGGGTTGATGTTCAATAAGGCTATAGATGGTGGCCACGGGTATATCATTCATGGTATTCTAAAGGAGTCCTTATGAATATTGTATATTAACATATTATTCGATAACAGAGCATAGGTGGGATCCTCCAGCCCTCTAAGGCCATTCTCCAGCAGCTAATTGCTTTATTGAAGTAATTATTCAAACAGCAAGTCACCTCACTTTACCTCTAGCATAAATCATGAGGTAATTACAATGCATCGTGAAACCTGTAGGATCATCGTCCTTGGTCACAGTGGTTCCCCATCCCTCAGTTGTCCTTTAAAGAGTCAAGGGATATAGCCTCTTCAAGGGATATAGCCTCCCCACAATTAGCCGCCATCAGTTCCATTTTCCATCGCAAATTGAGCTCAGATTGCTAGTCACACCATGCCTACAGATCACACGATTATATCTACTCCCAAACAGCGCTGCAACCCAACCGAAACACCTCCGCTTTCGCATTTCCCAGTGACAGAATCGGGACACTGCCTTCGTTTGTAACATCAAAGGCAACAGCCAGCAGGAAACTGTCGCTCCCAAGCCTGAAAGCTCGAAACTCAGAGCTGTTTAGGGAACAAATCTGAATACTTAGGGAATTTACCCTCTTCTAAGCCACATCTAATTAACGGGCTGTTAACAGTTCAGCTCGCAGTTTTACATGCTACATCGCTAATGATTGTCTAGTTTAAATGTAGGTAAGATATCCTTGAAAAGCCTTGGTTGCCCCTGGTATATCATTTTCTGTTTTATAGTAACTGTTGTGCCCTGCAATGGATTGGTGTCCATACAGGGTGCCCCCATGCCTTTCGTGCTGTGCTTCTGTGGAATGGCATTTGGGCTCACCATGACTCCATACTGGACAGGAACCTTTGTAAGATGGATGCACATCAACTGAAGGTAGTGTTTATGATTGTTCTTTTCTACAGCTTGCATGGTCTGGCTAATGAAAAGGAGATTTCGCCGCATCATTAAAGCCTGTTGTCTGGACCTATGAGACCTGAAAAATGTGTTCATCCATATGGCAGCCTCACATGCGGGAATCCATTATTCAGTATAGTTGTCACTTTCGATCAGCGAGGTGAATGCACATAAACACAAACGATTATGGGACAAAATATAACTCCGCTTTTATCCAGGGGAAATAATGAGCAGAGTTGGAACGCTTTGGAGCGACGTCAAGGAGGCAGTGAAGAAGCTGCCAGTGCAGGGCAAGGGATTCCCACTGGGCCCATGACAAGCCTCTGCGGTCCACCCACCCACAATCCCCGGCTCACCCCACCAACCTAGCCCCACGGCGATTCCGTCCGAACCTCAGAAAACTCGCAAAGTTTTCCGGATAGCACAAATGCATCGTCAGCCTTCCCCGACCTTGATATCCGTTCAGCATATGTTAAAACAGAATCAAAACACTCTGCCAGTTTTTATTGGCAGAACGGATTGTAACAGTTCGATAATTTTTAGCAATACGGCAGCTACTGTAAATAAATAACATTGATTTTCTATTAATGTCCTTCACGGGAGAAGCAGTATGATTAAACGTCTGTGAGGCATGTGATTTAATAAGCTTGCAGGTGATGAATCATAATGTTCCCTGACACAGAAACATCTGTGTGATTTAAATAGCAGCACAACAGAAATCTTACTCTGGTCAGAGTTGCAGAGGAAACTTTGTTGCTCAGCAGGTGTCCAATCAGCTGTCGTCTGCAATAGTTTCAGATTAGGCTACATATCATTGTGCTTTCCAAATTGAGATTAGAATCTTTATTAATATTAATATTAATATTAAGTTTTACCTATATAGCCATCTATCTATCTAAGTTTATCTGACACCATCCTGTCACTTTCTGATGGAGTTTTGATTCATAGTTTGCTCTTGTGAAATGTAGAATATCTGCGAACCTAGATCAAATTATATATTTACTGTATTTAATAATTTGTATATAGTAATTCTATACTATAGTCTATATTTATTTCTATATTTCTATAGTTTTTTCCCAAATGATCCATTATTCATAATAACCGTCTGTCAATATATCAGTCAAGCATCTATAAATACTAAAATATGCCTTCAGCTATGTATGAAATATGTGGATATATTGTTGGCAATGTACGTTAATCAAATGTTTATCAACAATACAATATTAAGTTCATATACAATATTTCGTTTGTATCCTATAGCTGAACACACATTATCCCAGTTCCCACAAAGGTCAGTGACAATCTACTGACTGAATGAAAATTCTGTCATCATGAAGTGCTTTGAGAGGATAGCAAAAACCTGTATCATCTCCAACCAGCTTGACACATTAAACCGACTCCAGCTGTCATATAAAAACAATAGACCAATGGATAGCATAACGTCTGAAACACTCCAGAATCCTCTATGCCATCTAGACAATCACAGCACCGGTGTGTGGCTTCTGTACATTGATTACAGGTCACAGTGCACCTTCTGACAGGCAGACCCCAAGCAATAAGAAACAGCACCTCAACACGTGAGCCCCCCAGGGATGCCCTCTCCTATACATCCTGTACAACCCAAGACCACGTAACTAGGAGTGGCTCTAAGTCCATCGTCGAGTTTCCTGATGACACCAGCATGACAGCACTCATCACTTAACCGACGGGACTGCCAACGGGCAGGAAGTGAGCGCTGTAGCACCATGCTGGCTCGACAGCAACCTCACTGCCGGCGTCAGCAAAACTAAGGGGCTGATGATGGACTGTAGGGAGAAAGGGGGGCGGTTAGCGCCAATCCACGCGAGCGGAGCCGATCCGGACAAGGCTTCTTCACAGATTACACTGGTCGCTACATACCGACACTGTGACAGAAACTGCACACCAGCACCTTCTCTTCCCCGGGAGGCGTAAAAAATGTGACATAGCCTTCATGATCTTCCGTGGCTACACTATCAAAAAAAAGGTACAGCCCTGGTACAATTTTATCCCCCAAGGTACTTTAAAGTACCCCCAGTGTAGCCACAATGGTACAAAAATGTTCCTCATAATCAATTTCTGTACCTTAACAGGTACATTTACCTATAACTAAGGTTTAATTGGTAGACCCTTGAGGGCACAGCCCCGTTGACAAGTAATTGTACCATCAGAGGTACAAATTGGTACTTTTTTCTGACCGTGTGCACCGCATCCTGACTGGCTACACATCCACCAGACACAGCAGCTGCATCAGCAAGAACCACAAGGCCTAATGGAGGGTGGTGACAGTGGCCTTCACTATTACTGGGAGCAGGCATGTACATGGCTTGGTCTGTGCTGAAAGCCAGTCATACCAGTCAGACCCCAGTCATTCCTGCCATGGATTATTTACCGTCCATAAGGCTGGCAATGGATATCACAGCTTCCAGAACCGGAAGACTTCTGCCCCCTTGCCATGAGGTTGTGAAACTCCCCAAGGCACCCGCCTACGCAGACCTGCAGCCGGCTCAGTCCCATCGCCTCCTCACTTAGCTCTTACGTTGCACACTTTGCACTGTGGCTGACACCACTGTTGTAAAACATTGTCATTCCTAGGCGCTTGTTTATGCCTACCACTGCTATTTATTTATTCACTATTTTTACTACTTTTTTTCTCGATTCTCTCTTTTTAATTCTGTCTGTGATGTTGCGGAGGCTTCAGAAGCCAAGAATCTCTTTCCGGTGCCTGCCGGGAGCGGTCAGGGTACATGACAATGAAAGCCTCTGAATCTTTTGAATGCATGCAGTATAAAAGGCAAAGTGAATTGGCACCATAAACATCTGGGTGACAGATAGCCCCTGCTTTTTGTATATGAATGGCTGTTCTTAAATTGTTTTAGGTAGAAAAGCATTACTATTCATTGGCCCTTACCCTGTATTTCTATCTAAAAGCAAATTATGCCCCTTTTGATGGAACAGGAGGTTGCGCTGGGGGAGAGTAAGGCATGGGGTACATTTGGTTTCTTTATGGAAATACAAATTCTGTGGTTGTACTGAGCTGTGACTGTAGTAATTAATTTACCCAGGGTGCTTTTTACCATACTTCAATAAGTAAACAGAGAGGTTTAAACAGATGGACCAATTAATTGTATTTTTTATAATCATCCATACCCCAGGGGTTTTGTAACAATTATTAATTTTGATGCTGTGCAGTTCCATGTCCATGTCTCAGCGGGTACAATTATTGAGGCCTCTAGGGTTAGAGTTTTGAATCCCACGTTCTCCTTGTATGGTAAGGGTTTCCAACAGGTATTCTGGTTTCCTCCTGTAGTGCAGTGACACAGAATTATGTCTAAATTGTACCCTGCAATGGGCCATCCAGGGTGTACCCCACAGGTGTGCCTGTGGTAATCTCAGCCCCCCAATCCCCCGACCCAAACCAGAATTAACAGATAAGTTATGGATGAATTGTTTCCTTGTTAAAGGCGCCCAGTTATGTTTTTCAGTTTTTTTCCCTTTTCTTGGGTGTGTTATATAGCTTTATGGGCATGTAAACAGTCAGGCCAAAGGGAGTAAATCTATTCTAGTAGGCCCCAAAAATAAAAATTTGACAAGTGAAAATGAGCACAGTAGGGCCCTTTAATGTCAAAATATCAAAATTCCAAGAAGGTAAAACTCAATCAGATGGATGGAGATCAGAAAAGAAAAAAATGATGAAAATAAGAATCCGGTTCATTGTAATTGTACGAGGCCTCTCTATAAACCTATATATAAACGGCATAAACACTCTATTGCATATTCATTTGAATGTGCTTGACAATATAATGTCCTAATAATCTACTACCATCTTCTTTCCTGTTTATCATGTACGAATTAGCTGTAAACAAAACTTGTCTAAATAGCCTGAAGCATTGCTCCTAAGAGAGCAAAGGCTAATGGCAATTTAATTAAAAATATTCACCAGTCCCGGTTTATATTCACATCCATGTCTCATCTTCATAACCTTTGGTCACATTATGGATTTTCACAGTGTTTGGGACGGGTCTGTGTAACTGCTGTGACTGCATGCTATTCTGTCATGTTGTATGTGCATCCTTCCAGCTTTTTGCAAAATGTAACAAAGCAGTAATTTGTGAGACAGTGTGGGTTATGAAAGATTCCCTATACAAGGACGTAACAATATAGAATAATGGTTTTATTTGCAGTGATCTGGTCCTTCAGCATGTACACAATGAATGGGTGATTGTAGGCATACGGTTACTGCATCAAATCTATGAGATTTGAGTGGCTTCAATGTGTCGCATGACAAGGGTTCTATTATGAAAGATTGAGCCGCTGTGTCTCTTGTGGCCAAGGAATTCTAAGAGGGGGAACTACAGGCTTTTCTGTCAGCATAAATCCAAAGCGTTCACCTTTCCGTCCCCCAGCACTTTGTACTCCTACCATCTACCCCCCCACACACACATACCATGTATACCTATCTTTATGGGGACACTCCATTCATTCCTATGGGCATAACCCTGATCCCAACTATGACACCCTTAACCCCTACCCAGCCGTAACCTTAACCATAAGTAACCAAACGAGACTTTTGGCATTTTTAGTTTTTTGATTGCAGACACAGATTTCTATAAAATTGAGGTTATCCTTATGGGGACCAAAAAAATGTCCCCACAAGGTAGAAAATAACTGTTTTTTATCGCACTGTAGGGACATTGGGCCCCCAAAATGTAATATAAACATGTCCATACACACACAGACACACACACCTCTTTTTCGATTCCTTGCACTGAAGCCACAGGCAGACTGGGCACTCCCAAAGGCCGCGGCAGAGCACACCGAAGACGGATAGCATTAATATGAGCCAAAGAAGCCGGGTAGTGTCCTGCGTCTCCTTCCGGGTTCACTCAGGGGCAGACTGTCACCTCACTTAACTTAACGCTCCGATAAAATATTTCGAGTGTGAAAGATACCAAAACAACAGGCACCCTCCTAGCGTGCACCTGCGCAGCTTCTGCAGTACCTGCACGGGACGGTACTCGTATCTGGGGTCAGTTATCGGAGAGGCTCCTGTCACACTCGTTTGACACGTGGCAAGGATTTAGGGCCTTAACCCAAGGTTTGTTCGGCGCTGTAGAACAATTACAGCAATACGGGACGTTCTTGTAATACCAACCATATACAGGCATACAGCTGCATACAGCTGCGGTGGGAGGGTGTTCACAATACTCAGAGTGCAAAACAGGGGCTGGACAGAAGGCTTTCTATACATAGTGCAACATGTATGTAAATGGGGAGTAAGACTGTAGCAGCATAACCGATGCATTTAGTGGCTACAAACTAACAATATAGAGATTATAACAAAATAACACGTTACCATGACGAGTGCTGGTCTGGGGAGGTGTGGGGGGTGGGGGTAACACATTAGGGGGTGGGTAGCAGTGTATTGAGTGTCCTGATGGCCTTGGGGAACAAGCTGTTGCTGAACCCGGCTCTGGCTCAAACGCTGTTATGCCTTCTGCCGGACCGGAGCAGGACAAAGACTCCGCAGGAAGGATAGGAGCAGCGCAACGCTTGTGGAAAATGTCCTCGATGCAGGGGAGAGGGGTCCTGTAACCGCTATCAGCGCAAGCAGGCATCGTCGTCTTAGAACATTAACTGTGAATTTACATAGCCATTCCAAACACTTAGGCCGGCTTTATTTCCGTTTATCTGTCAAGCATTCGTCCTGAACAAGGTCACAGCTTGGAGCCCGTGCCAGACAGCATAGGACACATGGCATGGGTAGACCTCGGATAGGATGCCAGGCCGTCACAGGGCACACACACCCAACGGACACCAATTAGCCTAACTGCATGCCTTTGGACTGCACGAGAAAACGTGCAAGACGAACATGCAAACTCCTCTCACACTGAAGCAAGAGTCAAACTCCCAACCATGAAACCATGAGGCAACAGAACCAGCCTGTAAGTCACCATACCACACAGGCTTTGTTGAATATTGACAATTATATTTCATATCTGTTGGGAGTGTAAGTGCCCAAAGCAAAACTTAAATAATTAAAGCAAACGTTATATAAAGGACATTTTCACTGCCTATATGCTTATCATGAGCTATAAAGCCAGCAGTTTAAACATACTAACTGGATTGTGAAATACTTCATTACAAAAGCGCACTTTTAATTTTGTACTTTAGAGTTTGGAGATTAACTAAATCAGCCATGTGAAAATTTGAGCAGTGCCTATTGGATTTTATACTTTGGCCCCCACTGTGCTCATTTTTTACTTTTCTCTGTCTGTTGTGTTGTTGTGTCACAGAATGTATCAGATAGGCAGAGCTTTTCATTGATGTGGTTAAAAAAATCAAGGCAAACCGTCCTGGGTTTTTTTACCAGTGTAAACACAATGTGTGTGTATATATATATATATATGTGTGTGTGAATTTGTATTTATACACATACATGCAAACTTGCTTTCAGCCTCAGCAGCAAAGCAAAACAGATATATTTCCTTAGTCTGAACTTTCAATGAACGGAACTGAGATGCCCTTGGGGAAAGTGCAGTGGTTCAGTGGTTAGCACCAGTGTCTCACACCCCCAGCACTGTGGCTTCAACTCCCACTACGGTGCGAGTGAGCATGCTCTCCCTGCGACTCCCCCTGCAGTCCCAAAGCTCATGTTCCAGGTAAACTGGCACCTCCCGTATTACCTGGGACAGGCTATTGAGACACCGTCCCGGGTCATGAAGGACAGATGGACGCCTGTCCTCAGCGCCCATGGTGCTTGGCGACCACTCCATTTTTTAAATGATTTTACCTCATTCAATGGCCCTCCAACACCCCTGTATGAGTGAAAAAGGTTACTGATTCCTAAATACTTATTTTAACAGGGAATTACATTCTCTAATTACTGTACTGTACTGTGCTCCACATGCACAGTATATCCATATCTATTATTATTAGGCACACTCAGTATTGTCCAAACAGTTTTTCTCATAGGTTCTCTTCTCACCCAACATTCCCTTTGGAACCGGTCACTATAACTTGTTATTATTAACTACTATCAATTCATTGTTACCTCGCCTGTTTTAGCACCGTCTTGTGTTCTGCACTCTAAGTATTATCAAAGTATCAGAGTTAAGGAGGAAAACAGCTTCTAAATTAAATATGTGGAAAGCAGTGTGTAATGCTAGGGGGACGGAGCAGGCGGTCTGCGAGACGGACGGAAAGCAGACGCTGTCATCAGCGGCATTGTGTACAATGGGATATAGTGGATTAAGCTGAAAGGTCGGAACATAGTGGCTGCATGTCAAGCAAATAGCAAAGCAGCAGACTATGAAAACAGGAAATGACATGGGGGTTGCTGGGGGGGGGGGGGCGGGAGGCCTTGAGGAGGGGGGGCGGGGGTCAAAAAGGAAAAAAAAAAAA
>JAODKM010000025.1:10343216-10388115 GCA_026780845.1 Petrocephalus sullivani
GCGACGTTTTGGGGGACGGGAGAGGGCGTGGCGGGTGGAGAGTGATGGCCTGGGTTGGCAGTTTTGGGGCTGTGGGGTTGGGGCTGGGTAGGTTAATTTTCAACAACTGGTGAGGTTTAACGAAACGACAGGCGTACAGCAGTCTGGCCCTGGAGCATGACATTTTACCAAAATGCTTTCAGTTTAACATCCAGCTATGCAGGATAGGAAAAAAAATATTAAAAAAATATACGCAACTATATTACAAAAACATTCATTAGGAAAATTTCTAATAATCTCATCAATTATATTTTCAAATTCTGGATATAGAGGTGAATGTTTGCACTAGCAGGCAATCCAGAGGCAAAGAGATAAGGCCACAAATTACTTTTTATGATCCTATTTTGTATTATACCATATAAAATTTTTGTTGCTGTTATAATGGTATTTGCCAAATAAGGCACAATACATTCAAATGTATTACATACATCTTCAAGGCCACTAATATTAATATACCACTAATATTAACTACGCTATGACAGACATTTACAATATGGCGATGCTTCAAATCATAGATTAACATAAATTATATATAAAAAAAAACACTTTAATTCCATCTAGAGCTTTTGCTTCCCCCGAGGACCTAATTAGAGTGAGACACAGGAGTGGATTTTTCTCTCCTGTTCCATCGGACTCCCACAACGATACTCACGCCCCGTACCAATCCCACGACAAAATAAAAAATAATAACAAAATCCTGTTCCACTCAAATCCCAGAAGACTGATTCACTCCCCCATCCCATTCCTGGATTCTTTACACTCTTCGTGTGGGGAAAGCAGCATTGAGCAGCATTGACCATGTGCACTAATCCACACACCTCACGCACTGGTCAGGTGACTGTCAGCAATTAGCAATCAGCATAAAGCAGAAAATAGTGTTTATTCATATTAGGACAGCATATTTACATATAAAACTGACCTATTGTACATTATGATTCCCAATCCCGCCCAATCCCGTTGACTTTTCTGTCCGGTTATGTGGACAAGGGCCAGAATTCACCCCCGATTCTGCAGTCCAGAGACTCATTAGCCTCATTACAATCCCTTTGCCAGACAGCCACTACATTACAGTGGAGCTCCAGTCCCTTGTGGGAGAGTCACAGCTTGGAAAAAGGCAAAGAACCATGTTGCTGAGGACTAGGAAGACAGGAAAGGTCCTCTTCTCTGGTGTTCAGGTTCTGAGCAGAAATTTCTTAGGGAGCGGACTGACGCAACAGAAAACACATAAAAATATGGCCTCCTAGAGGGACAGAATAGAAAACTAAGCAACAGACAATAAAACTCAAAAGGCATTTTACATTTAGTTGACACCCTTATCCAGAGTGACTTAAAGTACCCAATTCCAATCTCCCTGGAACAACTTGGTTAAGGGTCATACTCAGAGAACCACTGGTAGCAGATGGGATTTGAACTGGTGACCTCTTGGTCCATAATCAGAGCCTCATACCTCTACGGCAACGCCATCTGAAATACCAGTACAGGTCCCAACTGAGATCAGAACCAGGGTTTGGTTGCTGGAGATGAAGGAAAACAAACCATTACTGCTAATCACAGTCACCAGAACTTCATTCCCAAAACAGTGACCCCGCACCCCTCCACAGCTGTCCCAGCTAGCATCACACTGGAATGATTTGTGTCAAATATGGACCTGCAGGAAGACATTGCACTGAAGCTTGAATATAAAAATTGGGGGAATTGGGGCAGATGTATGTGAGGTAAGCAAATGGACTCCATCTACTCAGGAGATGAATGATCGAGTCTGCAAAGACCTTCTTGGCTGCAGTGGTAAGAGTGCCTATCCTCATGCAGTGTGCATATACACGGGGAAACAAGGTTTGGTGACAACAGGCTTCAGTTTGGGACCTTCTGTTAAGATGCACAAGAGAGCAAGATGGTCAAGGGAGTGACTCATTAGGCGCTGGTACCAAATCAAAGCTGTATCATATATAGCAGAGCCAGAAGACATAGCATAAGTGGGCTGGTAGAAGATCAGGTGGGCCAGTCCTAAAACAGCTCACTTGTCGAAAAAAAAAAACTCTCAACTATATATTTTTCACCAGGTTTTAAATGACCTGTGACATTACTAAGACCAAACGAACAATGAGAAAGAAAAATCTATTCACACATTTCCTCCGATTGATCTAACCACACACATACCTATTGGGCACTATTGTTTTATTATACTGTACTGCCTGAGCACTGAGTAGGTGCCCACCCACGGCGCCACGGTATGTGTTCAGTACGGGCATTGATTGTACCGAGATAGCTGTACTTTCAGATTAAATGTGTTTATGGTTAGAGTAAATGTGATAAAATGAACTTAAACAGGAGCAAGGTGGGTGCACCACGGACGGGTTTGGCGGGATTTGGGAAAGTAGATATTCTAGCTGCCTAAGAAGTTCTGGGAGAAAGGAGGCAATGGACACAAGGAAAGACAAGGAAGAATGTGGAAGAGAACTTAGTAACTCAAAGGCCTGGGAGGAGCCACAAGAAAGTAAGCGGGACCTGTGACACGTCAGCAACGACAACGCATCGCGCTCACGTCGTCAGGAGGCGTGCGACGGGAGATGGAGAGAACAGGCCGGACGACACTCAACTTATTTTGTATGTAGGTTTTCAAAGCATGATGAGACATTCGTCTATTTCCTAGTGCATCAGTTACAAGAACTGCAGAATTGTTTAATGTGTCAAGGTGAAGACTCATTACGGCATATGGTAAACTGGGACAGACCACCTTCTCTGCTGCTTCCACACAAATTAAGTGACTTCCTCCCTTTTATCCGTTCTTAAATTTATGTTCTTGTAATTTTAATTTCATATCTGTATGCTTTCATGTCTATTTTTACTTCAAGCATTTTATTTCTTATTTCCATTTTGAATGAAAACGCATTAAGAAAAGCGTTGGCGGCTATTTGAAATTTTGTGACCTGGTCTAAAAAAAAAAAACTGTGGTGGCCGTCACACACCTTGTATTCAAGCCCAGTGCGCCATGGTACATAAGCTAGTGTAAGGGCCGTAAAATGTGGACCCTTCAGTAATGCAGAAAAAGTAACAAGGTCTGAGGCCTTATGCTTTTTCCTAAACTAGGTTGGGTTTACATTTTGGGAAAGCCAAAGAATGCCTTCAACAGAAACCAAATGACCAACAGGGTGAGGGATCCATAATTGTTTGAAGAGTCATCTCCTGGGGGTCCAATGTTTACTCTACAAAACTGAATAACAGGAACATGAGGTGTGTAAACAAAGTTCCCTTATGATGTCTACTTATTTCAAGATTAAAGTATACTATATGCCTTCCATGCCTTCCCCTGTCAAGAGGTCTAAATCAAGTAAATCTCCATATCCTGCATTCCTCAATGATTTGGAAACATTTATTCTTAAGAAATGGTCAAGAATGCTTTACAATAACTGCACCTTCATAATGCCTTTATAATGCATTTGTAGAACATTCAGTGCACTTCATGGAACATTCATAATCAGCATGTAAATATACCTTAAAATCCTAACATCCAAACTACCATAACATACATTAATACCATAACAAACATTATATGATTGATTGGTTGATTGATTGATGAGTGGTTGAATACCATAGCTGTCATGTCTTATTTATTGAATGTATTATGAATGCAATGCTTTAAGGCAGTGTTTCTGAACCCAGTCCTGTGGGACCTCGAGACAGTCCACATTTGTGATCCCTCCCAAGTCCCTGTACTAGTATGTAGTGCTTTTGATTGACTGTTAGCTTTGTGGGATCACAAACGTGGACTGTCTGGGGGTCCCTGTGGACTGGGTTGAGAAACACTGCTTTATGTCATTTTAAGTTAGAATTACATGATTATGAATGTTCTATGAACGCATTATAAAGGTGCAGATAATGTAAATGTTACCAAATGGTTCAATATCCCACTGCATACACTTCAAGGATGACAGTATTCCAAGAAGGACTGAATCTGTTTTTAAGGGCTGCCATAGCCTTCATTAGACTGTCCATATTAATATATTGCTTACTGTTTCCAGCTATTCTGTCTGTTGTAATAGACTGAAACAGACTAAGGAATTGGGCTATATCCCAAAGCTGCCCACTGAAAAAGTGAATAAACTGAACAGAACAAAGGAACATACTGGGTTACAGAAACGCAAACTGAGACAGGTGCCCTAACAGCATTGAGCAGAGAAATTCAAGCATTACTGCATTTCTGTGAGAAATCTCTCAGTCTCAAACAGATTACAATAATTACAGTCTTTGCAAAGAGCAATCTTGGCCTTTGCTGCAATTCAGATGTCAGATTTTATTCGAAAACTCACTTCAGAGAAAATTAAGTACAGTATTTTGTTGCCAAAGAAATATCAACTTCCCAGTGAATCTCATTCAAGATATAGTCTCCTAAACATTAAATTCATTAATATGTTGCAAATAAAGCAGAATCTGAAATGTCAAGAAGCCAGTAAATATTATGACCCTAAACTATTGCACTACTTTAATGATCAGTCTCTCTGTCCCTCCCTCCATCCGTCCATCCACACCTACAGAAAATGTACCAACTCCAGTTCTGTGATCTGTGAAGGTGGAAGTGGAATACCTGGGGGGGTATAATCTGTTATCTTCTTTCCTCCTCCATTAAAATGCTTAGCTACGTAAACAACACATAGCTTGGCATATAAAAGTCATGCTGTCAATATTTAGCAATAGTTTATTTGTTTAGTTTCATTTTTTTTGAAAAGCAGAATGATAAAAATCTCATCAAAGTCTGCACCTCACATTTCAAAATGAATCGCTGAGAGAATTTCAGATTTGCTTTTTTTCTGTGCGTGTCGGGAGCAATTATTAATGGCCCTTTGAAATCGTCATTTCAAGCTCGTTCACCACATGAATTTTCCACCAACTTTGCAAGGTAGAATAGGAAACTTTTCAGTTAGCTTGCAGTTCATCAACATTTAAATATCTTCAATTTCTGCAACTTCCCATTCATGACGGTCGAATATTCAGGTTTACAGGCTAGTTTATTCGTTTATTGGCCGTTTGCGTTTCATTAAGAGTGGTGTGGCAGGATATCTGAACACCACAAGAGTGTAGCAGGACAGGTCTGTGGGCAAACTCGCCCACAGTAGGTCACATCGAAGACCAGCATGAGATCCTACAGCGACGGCTTTCTGAGAAAGGACTTTCAATGGCACTCAGCCGTCAAATGTTTAAACAAGCCTGTCCGAAATGGAATGATGCATCCATCCATTTTTACCACACCTGACTAACATAATCCGTTGAACAGCCTAGTTGTAGGCTGATTTCCTAGAATTCCACAATTCTAAAGGAAATGTTGCATTATTTATCCTTCCCGTTGTTTTGTTTCGGAAGCGCAGCCCAGTGTCCCACGATATTCCATAAACCAGACTTAAAAGTGTCTGGAAGGCTGCCGTGGGAGTAACAGCTGAGAGGTGGAGGGATTCCGAAAGAGGCCTGAAGGCCAACAGTGAGAGACTTCGCAGCAGAGAGCAGAGTAGGAAGACATTACGGATCTCTGTTCATTTAAATTCTTTTACATTTCTAACATTTACTGTTCTCCTTTGCCAGTCTTCACCTGGAGTGCTCTTCTGCCTTTAAGAAAGTTGCGTTCCATTCGAAGGAATGAAGGGTGCATTGGAAACGGATATTATTTTAAGCCATCTTCCTCCGCATAAGCCTTGACCATGCTGACCCGCAGCACTCGCTACACCAGCCGCACGCTCGCCGCGTGTATAAATCTGCTCGGGCTTTTTGTTCCGTACTAATTTATCTTGCACCTTCACGTCACCCCATGAGGTTCTCCGACTCAATATATTGCTGTCGCTGCTTTAATGATGATATGAATTATGACGCCTTTTCATTGTCTGTAAGCTTGGTTAGTTCCAGTGGGGTTCCGCACGGTGTGGGTTCTGTGACGCAGCGTATGTACGCACCTGTGTGTATGTGTGTGCGCGTACAGCAGATCAAGCAGGCGCATTAAAGAGCTCTTATGCTATGATTCTTCATGCTCCGCTGCTCTGGTCTGAATTGAAATGCTGAGGAGTTACAGTTAGATCAATAGACCTGTAAATCCTCAGGCATCGTGATGGCTATTGATTTAGTATTCAGGTCCTGGTATCCGCCTTGGGGCTGGCTGGGAACTTGTTCTGTGGCATAAACGTCTCTAGAAAAGGAGGAGTTATGAGATGGATATCTGGTTCCGCTCTACTACACACCGGCATGCTCCTCACCTACTGCTTGTTACCATCTCAGGAAAATAACTCAATATGCAGCTCCTCAGATAACATGCATACACCCTTCAATGGCCCAGAGCAGCTAATGCAAATTGAAGAAGACATCCCCCTTCACTTCCACCTCTTCTGATAACCATATTAAGCAGGACATTAAAGGCTAGATTCTATCCATTGCACCAGGATTTATAAAATATTACATTGGCACAGCACTATAGATTCTGTAAAACCTTTAAAGATTTCAGAGAACTTTGTTTCTGAAGTTTTCATCATATGTCACCCTCATACTAATCCTACGGTTAGATTTGGAACTTGGATATTTTTTAATGTTTATTTGTTTTTAACCAGTATTGCAATTTTCATAAACCAGTCTGCAGGGCACTTGATCTGCATTTAGATTTATTCTAATATATTCAGATTTACTTTGTAAGGCAGTAACTCTTTACATTGAGACAGCTCTTTACTGTCACCCGTCAGAATTCGCTGTGAAGACTCTTCTTTTAAGCCCTTCAGGATTGGATGAAGAAGAGACGAACGCGTTCCCTGGAGCAGACCATTGCACCAGTAGCATTAATTAGCCTTGTACGTCAAGGTATTTTTTCATTCTGCAATGTCTTCTTCAGTGAGACTTCCAAGTGCGTTGAGGGGGCATGTTCCAATTAGAGAAGCTGAACTGCCACCCTTCAGCGAAGCCGGTCCATTCCCCCTACCTGATGGCTTCCCCCAACCTTTCCTGTCAGAGGGACACACCCAGTCACAAACTTTCAGTTGCATGAGACTCAAGAAATGAAGCACTGCTCCTTGGACAACTCTGCAGCCAGCAAAAAACAGGAACGCAGTAAGCAACACAATCTTATCTTCAAGATCAGGCTAGAAGTTTGATTGATGTAAAAATTAGCTGGAGGCCCTTTGTGATGCTGTGTATGAGACCAATCTCACACATACACCACTATACTCTTACACAAACACCACTATACCCCTAATACATACTCCACTAAACATTTACACAAACAATACAGATACATGTCATTCCAGATGCTTTGAGCTAGGACAGGATTTGCAAGCTACTATTTCAATCAAAGGGACCTGGATGTCAATGCGAAACGGCTGGATGACTCATTCAGTCAAGGAAACAAACCAGTCAAAGCACAAGAAGAACTGAACTATTTAGCCGAGCACAGGAGGTTTTAGGGTTTAAAGTAGTTTGTAAAACCTGAAGTAGCTCGAAGCATCCGGGATGACATGGATTATCTGGTCACCCTACTCTTACATGAACAATCATACTTTCATACACACAGCACTGTTCTCTACCACAGAGGACTATAGCTACTTACACACACATTATATGCTTGTATGATGTAACATTGGTTAATAGTATAGATTTAAATGTATGGTAGTATATGTCAATTAAGTTAATCGTGTAAGTGAAACAAAGGTCTAAAACGCGTAGGAGAGAATAATATATTTGAAACCGAATAATAGCATAAAAGTAAGACAAATAAATAGTGCATGTGAATGCAAATAATCATGTGTAAGAAACAACATGATAGTAAATGTAACCCAGAATGGTAGGATGTGAATGAGAATATCATTTGCAATCGTGTATTTCAATGTAATGTAAAGCTGAAAAAAATGACTTTGTGTAAAATGAGTTACTACAGACAAGTGACAAAGTCCAGTTTTATGTATGTTGAAATGACGTATACCGGGGTACTACTGTATGCGTGTGTGTGTGTGTGTTTGTATGTACGTATATTATATATTAACATGTACATATATACATATTATCATACATATGCACATGCATACATATATACACAAACACACATATACACAAGTGTATACATACAAATATAAATTTAAATGAATGGAAGGAAAAGCAGTGCCAAGGAGCAAGACGGCAAGCGTGAGGAGGCATTAGTGGGCAGCAGACACTATGGATTACAAGGGAGATCTGAGTACCGTTGCATTGGAGAGCTTAGTCAGGGCAGCATCAATACATAAATCACCCTAGAAGACTTAATCCACCCCGGCCTCTTACATCTAGAAGGCAAAAACACAGCGGCGCTTTCGAGATTCATAGTGCAGCACACGCTCACACACAAATGACACTGCGATCTCTCATCACGGCAAACTAAAACTCTCAAGTCTCCCAAAGTGGCGTACTGAAATCAGTCACAATGTGCCCCTTTTACCCATTTGGTATTATATCTTTCAGGGGACTCTTCATTCATTTCTATGGGAAAAACCCGAAAATCCCAACATACAAGACAAAATTCAAGGCTTTTGGCATTATTAGCTTTTTGATTGAATACACAGATCTTTGTGGGCACCTGAGGAATGGTCCCCACAATGTCAAAATAACAGGTTTTTATCACATTACAATATCATTACATTGGTCCCGACAATGTAATATAAACGTAATCCACACAGACAGACACACACACACACACAAATACACACATTTGTTTGTTTATATTCTCTGTAAAATGTATAGAACCAAGTTCCTTTAACTAAAATTTGTTTAATACATGTTTTTGTCCAAAGGAACATACAATTGGGCCATTTCTCACTGGAATTTCTGAAAATTGCAAGTTAAAGTCTTGCACAGTGAAATACTTAAAAATTGTTTTAAATCTAATTTTTCCAAAATAGCAAATATGGCTTCTGTTGAAAAATTATTTTTCTAGATATGTTGATATACAATGATGAAGGTTATCCAATTAATTAGATTAAATATTCAGTGGTTGACCAACTTTACCTAACTAGACTGAGGGCTGTTTCATAAACAGGAGTTAAAACAGGAATGAGGAACCTTGACCTACTTGAAAATTTAGCTTGAAAGCTGGGCTTGTTTTAGTATGGAAATTAATAGAATAATAAATATAAACAAAAAAAACTAGATCGGACGGGTTGCTATTCTTTCTCTTTGGGCAGCTCGTGTTGTTCTGTTTGGACCCTCCCCGTAGCAAAGAGACGAGTGTTGACTGCTGGACTGAAATGTTAATGTTGTGTGCCAAAAATTAGACCCGGGAAGCACACGATGAGGAGTTGTCACCTCCTTGGAGGAGGGATCAGTACCAAACCGTCCAGTTTGCTCGCTTGCTCCAGCATCTCCTCCCTGCCCCCCTGCTGCAATCGGCCCAGTTCACGCTTTAAAGCAGCTTCTTTCTCACGCAGGTCCCCTATGAGCTCGGACGCCAGGGCGCCGTCCCGCCGCCTTGTCCGGCGCGGCCTGCCGTTTGCGGCTCCGCGTGGCTGGGACCCCGGCGGCTCTTCAAGACGCAGCCTGTAGCCCGTGGTCACATTGGCGGGCGTGTAGGCCTCTGCCAGGTCCTGGAGTCTGGCCCACACTCTCTCCTGGATCTCAGCCTGCTCTGAATGAGAGACCCCACCAACATCCCACCTTCTCTCCTGTCAAAGACAAATGGCAGAGGGTACAATTCCATGTATCGCGACATTTTGGCATCACAGGAGAGATTACAAGCACTACCAGGTGCTCAGTTTAACTGCTGAAATGATTAGTCCACTTTAGGAACAATAATTGTGTGCATTCTTTCCCCTCCTCTAATCCTGGTTGCCCATCTTCAATCTACCATGTAATCTCACATCACAGGTGGTGACGTCACAGGTTGACTAGATGGTTGTCACTGGTATTCCTGATACTGGCAGATCAGAAGAAAACCGATCCTAAAACACATGCAAAATCATTTCGAACAAGAAGAAGAACACGTCACCTTCTGTCACTAGCCTCTCACCCAGTGTTTTCTGGATCTCCTGCTACACAGAAATTTTATAAATACCTACTGTAATGTCCATCTGCGATTCTGTTACTCTTGCTAAAAGTTTGTAATAAAACGAATGAAATAAACTCTGAAGAATCCCCATTATATTTTCCGCTTTATTTTAGAGCTAGGCTTCTAAAACACTGACTGCCAGTGGCCGTGGACCCTACTCCTAATGGGCCAATGCGCATGCAATTTTTTAAATAAGCACTACTTAAGCATTGGACTCAAGTGATGATTACAGTAATTGGAGCAACTGAGCCTTTTCTGTCAGTGTCATGCTTTGACAGGAAAATCAGCACACATCACAGACTAGGAGCAGCATTCAGATCCACTGTTCTCAGTGAAAACTAATATGATAAACACAGCTACAACAAGTCACACGAAATGGACATCCGTTTGGTCTTCAGTGACCCCAAGAGAGCCCGAAAAATCCAGACCACTAAGATGCCTGAATGTAGGATGCACTTTCACAAATTTGCCTTATATAGCAAATGGTTTTTGATTAACAAAGGCCGGCCCCCTGCACTAACCCCGGACGGGGCCCCTCTCCCTCGCTCCGTCTGCACGGCCCCAATCTCCAACAGCAGCGACCGCAGCGCTGCAGAGAGGTGCTCCACGTCTCCCCTCTGCCCTCCCCCTCGCCGGCAGCCCCCCACTCTGACTGAGGCCTTCAGCTGGGTGCCAGCAGCCTCCTCTGGGACGGAGGGGGGGGGATCAGCCAGCTTGGCATCAATCACGCTGCCCTGAGGAGTGAGGAGGAAGGGGTGCTAAATCACGGGGAGGAATGCTTAATACCAAGTAGGTGCAAGTTAATGACTCAGTATGAAGTAGGATGAGCGATGCCCGACATATTTCATAGGACTGATTTCCCATCTTCAAGCCCCCTTATAAGTTAAAGAGAATGTGCAAATAGAATGTAAATTATTAAAATAATGACAATCTGTAAATACAGGTCCTTGAATTTGTTCAAGGTTTTTCGATGAACATCGGGGGTGGGGGCTACATTTTTAATCAGTTTTAGGCATCTTCTGTAATTATAACCCTGTAACAATAAGGATAGCTGGATGCCGGCCAGCCCCCGTGCATGATAACTAGCGGCGGCCATTCCGGCCCTAGCAGCTCGCAGGGCAGGGCACTGGCCAAATTAAGGGCGCCATTTAGCATTCGGCATTCATATTCGATAAAAGCCAGAAACGGAGGACAAAATCACTTGTGAAGACGTAGGTAAGTGGCGCTTTTAAGCCACGTAAAAATTAATCCTCAATTTAAATAAAAAAAAAATAGAAGTATGCACAACACCGACATCAAAAGATGCTGCACAATTTCTGACCTTCGAAAGAGATTTAATGAGGTTTAGTAAGTGCCATGGTTCTTGAAAGCGGGAAAGCGAGGGGACCATTCCGCAGTCTTAAACTTTAGAGCTCTTTCACACTCTGGAGACTCAAATGACAGAATCCTGGTTGGGGTTGAGAACTGACTGAACAATAGGGAAGCTGAATCAGGGAAGGGCATACCATCCAGCTCCAGAACAGGTCTTCAAAGAGTTTCCAGTCCAGGTACGTCTCCAGAACACACGTTCCCATTTGCAACCTCTCCAGCTCCTTCAACAAGAGCACAATTTCTCATCTTCCTCTCCTTTCCTAGTCAGGTAACACATGCTCGCCAACCTACATTGCTGTACTGGATTTATAGGAAGTACAAAGTAATAAAAGACATAACTAAGCCAACGTGAATGAAAAAAGCAGCCTTTTTAGACCGTTGACCATCCCATAAAAATACTGTGCGTCTTTGTCAAAGATTCATCACTCCAGCTGTCAAAGCAGCGTCTCTATCTGTCACTCGTGCCACCCCTGTCACAATCAGTATGACATCGGCCTCTTCAAGCTGACAAACAGCTTGAAAAGCTTATAAACAGTCTATAAATGGAACAGAAAAATAAAGTTTAACCTTGACAAAGACGCAAAATATGAATGTTGCCACTTAAAATCTCATTGCTTTCTTAATATAACAGTACTACTTAAAAAAAATCCAATTCAGAACTGCTAATTCAACTAGAATTGCAGAATTGGCAAAGCCAAAATATGAATATTTCTTTCAGATTAAAAATGGTTCGATTAGAGACCTAGCAACAAATTGGTTGAGGATGAGCGATGCTTTAAAATCACTAAGACGTTCAGCTGGACTTTAGAATGCATCAATGCTGTGATACCTCGCTACGCCCTGCAACGGCTGGGCCAAGGCGGGTCTTGGCATTGGCTGGCTGGGCGTCACCAGGGCATCTGCTGGAGTGCAGGATCTACAAGCAATAACAATATTTCTGTTAGCCCACCGGATGGTGACACACATGGAGATTCAGGTGCATCTCACTTGCCTGGTGTAAAAGCTTGGCTCTTTCTTCTTGTGCTGCCTGAAGGCTATGTCTCATGAAGGTCAGCTTTCCATGCTGCCACTGCAGCCTTTTCAGAGCGCGCTCCCACTCCTCTGTTCCTAGGGGGGGCTCTTCTCCTTTCGGGGTAACGGGGGCATCCATACTGCTGGGAACTGTGAAAGACATCTGAAACAGCCCCAGCCTCATGCAGTTACTCAGCCAAAGCAAGCAGCCAGCCATTCAAACTGTGTTATATCCAAAACATCTGATATATTTTTTAAATTGTAATTAATTACCGATTTGTAACAATTTTACTCCATCTTAACTGGGTGAAATCCTTGCAAAGTTTCCCCATGTTTGTTCTAATTTAATTAGAAACACATAAGCAAGTTCATCTGATAAACTTCCAGAATCTAAAGAATTCCTGGAAACTGCTCCACAAACCCTCCCCTCCCACCCCTACTTGCCCTCACTGGGATGATACCTCAGGGCTGCCCTTCCTGCAAATGAATTACATTTCACAGTCACTGGCTGAAGTGATTGTTAATAAATAAAAATAAATAAATATTCAGGAAGATGACCCTGAAATTGACTACCTCAACTCAACGATTGCTCGTCTCCCCTGCAAGGTGCCCGGGCAGAAACCCCCCCCCCCCCCCCCAGAGCAGAGCAAGGAACAGAGCACCTGAGACCACTAGAAGTACAGCGCTGACACCTGGTGGTCTCAGAGAGCTGAAACAACTGTACCAGCTGCATGTCAAAAGTGCTTTAGGAGGTTTATGGGTAAATTCTCGATGTCAGTAAGCCACAGTGAATGTGGGCTTTCATGCTCACCACTGATGTTTAATTGAGCAGATGGCCGGTTCACTCTACAGAGAGCATTTGTGAAAGACGTGGCATCTTATATTGAAAAAAGATCAACAGTTCTGCCAAAGTGAATGCATTTTTTGTGGAGTAACAGCCCAGTTGGTGTACCAGGGCCGGCGCACCACTCATCATACATATGACAAAGAAAATTCTTGACTCTTGATCCAGATTCTTAATAAGCTCAACAAATACAGCATTGCATTAATAACACAATGGTTGTCGATTTGAATACCAGGGAGCACACAAAACCTGTGCCTCTGCCGAAAGTGGCTTTAGATAAAAGTGACAGATAAATGGCTTAATATAAACAAATATCACTTCTCAAAGTTATCCATTGCCTATTCACATTAGACCTGCTAATTACCATTAAAATTTGGTATAAAAGGGATGATTGACATTTCACTGCAAGTTTCCATTTCACTGCAAGTCAGTATAACTATGGCTGCAATAAATAAAATCTTGATAGACGTTTCCACATTGACCTTCATTCTTCAGTCTCTCTCTCAGTAAAGATTTAAGGAGGAATACATGAGGCTCACAGTCAGGTAACCAGTCAGGCTACATACAGCAAAACCTCCACCTTAACTGCCTGAAAGTTCTACTATACAAAAATACCCAATATCAAAACCTCTCACTTGAAGTACGCAATTTAAGTATGCTCTGAGTACAACTTGTGGAATATCAGTTTAAAACAATAATTATATCTGAATTAACTGGAACAAAACTATTTCCATAATTAGGTGGCACACTGGCTGGTTCACACTTTCAGGGTTGGGCATTTTTACCCTGATCTGTGTGTATATTCAGTCAAATTAAAGGAATATCACATGAATGAAATCCAATTAATTCTTACACTTTTGAAATGGGGCCAATAATTTTGTCCAGAGTTCTGTGTGGAATGATATCAAATTTGACTTTTTTTTCCCTCTGGTTCTTTGTTTTCTAGTGCAAACTAAAGAAATATGTGTGTAAACACCAACAGATCTTTTTTAATTGCAACAGTTTTCTGTACGAAGTGGTGCGACTTCTGAAAGTAGTGCAGGGGTGCTATGTTTTTTGGCTTCGACAGTAGGTTACGTGCTCTTCCAGTTTAACACGCGTATTCTCTGGGGATGTCACTCTCCTCCGGCAAACTAGGGACTGTTAAACCAGTCTCTAAAGTACCAGCCGTGTATGATTGAGAGCACATGTGCGTGCATGTGTACCGAGATGGGCCCGGCATCCAGTCCACGGTGTGCCCTTCAGTGCCTGGTATAAGTTTCACCCGCCCTATGACTAGGTGACAGATAAGCAAACTTAAAAATGGATGGAAATTTCTATAATTACAAAAACATAATAAAACTGCACTGACTGAAAATAGGTTTCCTACTTTTATCAGTGAGTGTATGTCTTAAAGCAATATGGCCTTTATTCGGGCAAACTAGAATGTCTGCTCAATAAAGAATGAAAACAGATTAACAATAGGCTTTGTACTTTTCACACAGTTCTCTCAAAACACGGAGATCACATTTAATGATGCTATTAAATGGAAAGTTCCATGCTTTCAAATTTTGTTAAGAAAATCATGAAAAAAAAAAGTCCAGTGTAAACCACTTACTTTGGTCATCCCTGACAGGACATCTGGGCCCTGGGCTGCCTCGCACAGAAGGTTCTCCAGCAGGCTTCCTGCGGACAGCAGCCACCCCAAAGCAAGCAGCAGGTCACGGCTTCCAACTCCATCCCACTGACTCCTGTCACCATACAGCCACTGGGCTCCATACCCATAATGTGCCAGCATGTTCCGCACTAGGCTCACCTGAACATCTGTAGTACAGAAACCAATACTCATTCGAAATAACACTAACTATACTACTACTACTACTAATAATAATAATAATAATAATAATAATAATAACCTAGATCGGGCTTAAGTGGAAGCTGGCATTTGCAATCCAGCCGAAAAGCCTTCACATGAATACCGTAAAGCAGCTGCCACATCTCCGGTGCCTGTAACAGAAACACAAGACGCATTGCGAAAGTTGTCAAAGTCGCCAGCAAGTGTTATTGCCATATTATCGCAATGACATGATACGGTATGTGCACGCTGAGAGCGACAAACTGCGCATATATCTCGGCCGTTAGGGGGGTATTAGGAGGGAGAGTAGGTATGCCGGTTAGATAAGGAGCTGGTTAGCTAGTTAGACCCCCGTTCAGTGTCACTTAAGGACTTCCGCGGATCAGACTGTACTTGTTCACCAGCATGGCGACGGCCGGACTGCGCCCGCACTTACCGCATCCGGCTTGTTGAACTTCGCCCGCCTGAAGGTCTCCGCTCCGGGGACAGCCGGGACCCGCAGCGCACACAGCAGCTTGCACAGCGAGGCGATCGCCTCCTTCGCGTTGCGGCTCCGGTCCCGCTGCATCGCTGCGGGCGGCTAGCAGGCCGGCGGGCGCAACGTGGTTCAACTTTCCCGGCGAACGCGCGCGGGCGCCTGTCGTCATGGAGACCGCGTCGCGGGGAGCGCTTCCGCGTGCGAGCGCGCGCGAGAGCGGAAGCGGGCGCGAGGCTGCCTCGGCCAATCGCAGCGCCCCCCCGCGGCAGCCTGGAGCCGCGCGCCAGCTGTCTCCTTACGCTCTTCCGGTCGGCGCTGCGATCCTGCCTCCTTTGCTCGTGTAGAGTTTCATGCATGTATATAATATACATATGTAATTTGAATTGCCCATAGTGGAAACGTCCTGTCAATGTTACCCCGTGCTGCCTGCCTACAACAGGCTGCAGCGTCCCACCCCACCGATACTATATATTACTGCATGGATACCTGGCTGGACGATAGATGGATGGACTTCACTTAGAAAACGTCGCTGCTGAAGCAACGTGTTATTTCTACACTCCAAATGGACTGCTTCGCTTACACAGGGCAACAATACTCGACACAGCACTACTTATTTGAATGCATCACCTCTACCATCATATTTCTAAATTAAATTACTTTGAATATCGGTTAGGGTAAGTTTAAAGTATTTTTAAGTAATCATTTATAAGCTATTTCAGACTGAGGATTACTCGCTAATCTAATCTTGTGGTAACGTGCCGTTAGTAAAATACTATGTAAACATGATTCAGTGCAATTGCACTGAGCATTGTAGAAATTCCAGTTCGTTAATGCTTATCGGGCAGTCTTGGACAAATGCTGTAGTCAATTAAATGTGTGCAAGTATACAGACAGAATGGGTAAAGAAAATAAGACAAGAATCAAGCGACTAAACATATTTAAACATCAATTTAATGGAAACATTACTGAACACATTAGATATCTGTACTGTGGATGTCATCAACTAAAATGTATAATAATTTATACAAATATGCGTAATAATTTAACCACAGATAAAAATCATCACTTTACAAATATAATTTGGTATAATTTAAATCCATATTATACATCTATTTTATTTTTAGCCAACCCATCTGTAGTGTTTTACATCTTAAAAAAAGCATACAATGCCCTGACACTATCAACACCATTGTAAATACCTAAGTACTGTGTCACCTAGCACAGCATGGAAACTAAGAACGTGTTACTTAAAACTTTATCCAAAGTTTAATGCAGTAAATGCTACACGGATGCTAAGAGTACGTTTGTTTTGATCCTTCAAAAGAAAAAATCAGGCCAGTTGGCCAGTTCGGACATGAGGAGAGAAGTTGTGCATGTCCACTTTGAAACCCAATATCATCAGGGTTTTGAGGTCTACAGTTTTCTATTCAAACACATCTGTCAGTAATTTTAACTACAAATAATAATAATACACCTATCTAGATTATTAAACATTTCCATTGCATAAATTTAACAAAGTGAAAACATTTACAAGTACCAATGTGTTTTTCAAAAATCATTGATGCACTACAAAACCACCGGACCAGATGTCCCCTAGACACTTTCAGAAGTAAACATTGTAGCTGCTCTAACTTAATTAGTCATTACTGAAAATGAACTGGTTCTGGACCTTTTAAAATTAATTAGGGCTGTCGCGATTAGTCGACGCAGTCAATGACATCTACGATAAAATGCATCAACATCAATATTTTAAATCGACGCATATCTATGTTTTTTAACGCTAGTGCTATGAACACCTTAAGAGAAAACACACGGGCGCTATTTTGAATGATGGACTGCCAGAGTATACGCAAAAGCACCGTTAGTGTTGTCCATTCATGCTTATTATATTACCATACGTATATGGAGAGCTCTTTAATATCTTTTGTGCTTGTAGCTGGTAAATACACCCATTATACAGCCATAAACGTTGTCTGCCTGCTACCTTAGAATCTCCATTGAATAATCGTTTCAGAAAATGTTTATGGTAGAATCTGGGCGTAAACTAAAATTGAGTTGAAAATAATCGTGAACTGCCGGCGTCTATTATCTAACCCCCTCCAATGGCAAACACTTTGTTGTAGTTAAAATAAAATCAACTTAAGTGAAACTGTCAATTTGATTTTCTGGAGGAAAATTAATCATTTATGTTAATTGACCAGTCGGTAAAACAGTTGAACAGTTTATCTATAGAAAAATAGTTGTTAGTGATAGCCCTGAAATTAATACATAAAGACTTTCTGTAAACACATCATAAAAATGTTACATAGATGGTGTTAACCGTCTCCTTCTGCATCCTCATCGTCTTGTTTGATCACAGGGTTCCCTAAAATTTGAAATGAAGCAAAATAGGCTTGAAACTACTTCAACACTAGCAGCTTATAAATAGCTTCCAAAGTCTATAACTACAGCCAGAAAATGCACACTTAACAGGTTATAAATCTATTTATGAAGGTTCATAAAAATTAAATCAGATTATATATTGTTCCATTGTCTACTGTAGAAAGGAAATGATGTGATCATCTTCACCGTCAAGTTTCTTTAGCTTCGGGAGTCTTTTGGTGGCTTCCTCAATCCAGTTTCCTTCAGCAGAACACTTCTCCTCCAGAGGGTTTCCCACAAATACCAGATCTGCCAGTGCTGGAAGGTCTGCTAATTTAACATACTCGGCTGCAACAATGTAAGAACAGTCAGTACAGCGTCCACACGACGCCGAATACAGGGCTTCAGTATCATGTTGTGTTTCTATCAGTCATGTGCTGTAAAAGAACATTTCAGTCAACAACAGACCACCTATATGGTCCCTTCCATAACATTACAATGGAGCTGAAAAATTCCTGCCGCCTAGCGACGTCGTAGCCGTTCTGACATCATATAGTGCGACACATTACTCACGCGTTTGTGGTGATGCTGATGTAAACAAACCTATTGTGCTGCCAGTCATATAGAAGTATAGCAAATACAATTATGCACAGTACATAATGTGATTATGATAACCATGTTGCTGGTTTGTGTTTACTATACTCTCGAGTACTCTCCTAGTAAAAAAAAACTACGCCTAGGTGTGCAGTAGGCTATACTATCTAGGTTTGTGTAAGTACACTCTATGATGCTCGCACAATGACAAAATCACCCAACGACATATTTACGCCACACATGTGTTGGCGAATACTCGGTCTTCAGACTCACCCCACTCCTTAACAAGGTTGTTGGACATATACAAGACTCTCAGCTTCTTCATAACATGAATACCCTTCAGCTTCTCAATAAGATTGTAGGATATCCATAGTTCCTCTAGGGTATCTCCCACCGCTTCCTACAGAGGGACAGCCATTCCCTTGTTACTTTGCATTTCTCATAAATGAATCTATAAGTGAATTCCGGCATCCTCAACAACAGAGCACAACTTACCAGTCCATTAAGGTTCTTTATGTTGTTCCGTCCCAAAGACAATATTCTTAGGTTTTCTAAAAGGATGAGAAATACGTGTTTAAGTTCTAATAAACCTTCCCCGTGTTTTAGTTTAAGTTATCTACACTTTTAGACACTGACAAAAAGCAGCACTCCAGAAGGCACATTTATGGGCACATTTATCTACAGCTCAGACTCACTCAGGCCGTTCAAGTTGGCAATTTTTTCAATGCAGTTTGTAGATAAGGACAATCTCCTGGATAGAGGGACACAGACAAATGAAGAGCGGGGATCAGGGACGGGGTAGTAAATTTACAAGGGCTTGCAGCAGCTGCAGCTCATCATTGCATAAAACAAAAAAAAAAGTAATTCGATTCCACATCCAATGGGCCCTGCATTCATAGCGGCAATATTTCCCAACACTCACTCGCAGCTGATGAGGGTGGATAAGGAGGCATCCATCTTCTCGACGGGAGGAATCTGAGCGTACAGCTTTACCGCTTTGGCCTCCCCTGCCTTCTCTCCAGTTTTTTCCTCCTGATGAACCAGCGAAGTAAATTAAACAGCTTAAACCTCTAGGTTCAGTTCAAATTATACTAATTTTATTTCAGTCTATGTCAGACTTAGTAGAATAAATTATTTTAGGGACAGCATTTTTACTAACAGCTGCCTGATTACTTTAAAAATGTATGCAGTGCTGGAATTGTGCATTTATGTATTATTTTCATAAATGTCACCCCCCAAATAGATGACTGAGTAAATTTCTCCCAACAGTCAAACCAGTAAATAGCTAATGCACCAGAACAAAGTCTAAACAATACCTTTTTTATTAGATCTTTTACTTTAGCTGCATTCCAGCCTGGTTTCCTGTCAAACTTGTAAGCATTTAGAGCTCAGGAACTTTTTTATTATTCAATTCCTCCAGTCTGAGGATCTTTTCTCATTTCTATCCAGGTTTATTTCTCGTACACATATCTGGCCTGGCATACAATGCATGCAGAATTATTCGGCAAGTGTGCATTTTACTTGTGTCACCTCTTCAGACCAATATTTTCAGTCCAGATGAATCTCCATTTAAGAATGGACTGTTTAAAAATAGAGCGTACTAAGCCTTTTAGCACTCTCTGTTTAGAGTAAAACTGGAAACTGGTGATACTTCCTTGTAGAGCGCTAACAGTTATTACCAGAGGTGTCAATTTCAGGTCCAGGAAGTAAAAGTCCAGACCAGGATTTTGTTTGGTTATTACTATTAACATGGTTATTGTTTGTATGGATTAAATACCTTTCCTATGTTTGTAATTATTGTTTCTGTTGATAGTGATGAGAGAAAAAAATCCACAGTTCCTATGTTGCCTAATAACTCTGCGTACTGATAGTCGAATGTTTATTTTATTTTTGTTTGTGACAGAAATGATCTAACATATTCTCTATAAATAACTAATAATTTGAGTCATTGGCTACCCTGAAGATCAATTTTTCCATCATTAGAGACTGCGGTCACTCTCCAGAGCAACTATCCCTTCAAGACCCAGTTTGACCTCCTGAGGGCACAACTCTTCAGTGAGTTTCCTAATTTAACTTGTAAGTGCTTTGGAAAATCTTCAATTATAAAACGGCCTCAGATCCTGCAATAAGAAATTCGACTAATTTCACGCTCGCTAACAAAATAATTTAGGTGTTATATAAGAGTAGGAAACACAAAACTTCAAAAACATTCTCCAGGCCTCGGCACCATGGAAGAGACCGCATGGAGTGAAGATCTGTCAGTGATGTTATACTGTGGGACTGATTGTGTTTGGACAGGTGCAACTCCATAATCAAAGGAAAGACTAGACTGAAGTATTTGCTATGGCAGTAGCTGTTCACCACAATGCATCCAGTACTTGTATGATCCTCTGCATTTGTTATTAGTACCCATATCTTTGAACAAGATTCAAACCATTAGGGACTGATGTTGGTTTTATAGAAATCCACAAAATATTACTCAGGCATGGGAGAAACATGGTTCTAAGAAACAAGCTGGGCGGAGGTACGATGGACCAGCAACCACAGCCTAGTTTTCCCCAGTGGGAGTCAAAGAAGTAACCAGAGAAGAGTGTTTAAAATCAGTACTCAACTATTCCAAACCTAATTTCTCCCCATCACTAATATTAATGTTATATCAATGCATTGCTATTACAGGACTCTCTTATCTAACATGATTGATTTGCTATAGAATGGACATAACTTAAGGAAACACCAAATAACAAACTTAGTCGCTATAATATACGTAACATCAAATGTCAGTCTAAATTCTTTTAATGAAATTTCCATGTCTTCAAAATCGACTATGCCCAAACAATATAGGGTAGTGTTTTTGAAATGCACAATAATAGTTGCATTGTGAGATTAATACCCTAAAAACCTGGCCCAGTTCCTGATAAGTAACCACACATCCAACAACATTAAGTAAAACGAACAGAAAAGGCTGCCTACCCATTTTGTTAAAGCTTCTTTTATAGTCGTTGCCTTTGCCTTGGGGGGAAAAAATCACAAAAACAAATGAGTCACCATTTAATTAAACTATTAAATGACATTATTTGATTAACAAGAATATCCACCACGCCTAGACATTATACATGTAATGAACCAGTAACAAAACCACTATATTTATCATTAACTTGCATATACTCCTCTCTGTTATGTGTCTTGTATTTATGATGTCTGGTTATGCCCTAATCGTTAGTTGTCTGTTGGCATGGTGTCTCCGACAGTAGCAAGGACAAAGACTTCCACCAGCCTTGGTCGTGTGGCAATAAAGATGCTGATTATCATTCGGAAAAGCAGAACATGATTTAATCATGCACGTACCTCGCCATATACCGTACGGTTACTTACCTAAATATACAGTAACTACATTTAGTGCTCATTAACTGTTCCCATTAACTACGCCTGCTAACTTTTCGTAAAGAATTGGGAAGCAGCTTTTGATACTAAGTATCGAGCGCCACCAGGACGTTAAATGCCCCGGGGAGAGCCTGCCCGCCAGCGGGGAGTATATATATATAGTTGCATTCATTTTGCTGGTTCGCCAGCCTAATTGCTAGCGCACAGCAAATTATTTAAAGAGAAATTGCTATAGCTACTCGTATAGCAGTTGCTCATTTAGCGATGCGATTCACTGCTAGCATTTAGGATCTGTGATGTAACAATGTTCCCGATGCTGCTCTACTGGCGCGCTGGTAGCTTTCTGCTATTTAGCTAAATGCTACCAGCACGGCCGACGTTTGCCGGACCGTGCAAGCGATCGAACCGCCCGGTTCGGATCCCGAGCCTCCTTATCGTCGGGAGGCGATAGTAACGAAGTGCGACGCATTTGTCCATGTCGCCGCAAACGGTGCAACGCCGAGCTGTCAGCTTTCGCGGCGGCTACTCACCATGTCGCGCGCGCCGTTGCTATGACACGGAGGGACGTCAGCGAGTCTGCGCGGCGCTCGTGGGCATGCCTTAACCCTAAGGGGCTTCGGCACGACGCACGAATGCACGGTGGTGTTTTAAAGGATAATGCAATGAGTAATGAGATTAAATAATGGAAAAGTAAATGCAAATTTATAATGCGGGATACAGCATGGGATGCATCTTATTGCAAGGTAAAATTTGTGTTTTTGCACAGGAAGAGTAGTTTTTTATATGTCCACCATTTTTAACTGCTTATTTTGGTCAGAGTCACTGCAGCAGCATTGCCCTACCCCCAACCCTGGAGATGTAAGATACTAGGTGGTATCCTTATTAGATTTCTGAACCACCTCAGCTGATTCCTCTTTATCTGATGGAGCAGTAGCTTTATTTATAAAGTACCATGGCCTCGGATTTGGAGGTGTTGATTTTATTCTCCTCGTGTTCACGCTTTCCATCGACGGCTGGGACGGCTGCTGGAGGTCCTGGTCACAAGATGCATCTTCAAATATTATCAATGTCACTTCTCAGTCCCCATACCACACTGTCAGAAAAACAGTAACAATATCAGTAGAATAACAGTACCAATTTGTACCTTTGTGGGTACGAAGGTGCTTGTAAATGTAGCTGTAGATAAATGTACCTTTTACTCTGAGGAACATTTTTGTACCATTGAGGGTATAATAATGTTGTTTGTACCTTGGGGATCAAAACTGCACCAAGGCTGTACCCTTTTTTCTGAACAGTGCAGACATCCTTTTAGTCCTTTTGAGTTGTATCTTGATATGTTGTCCATGTACATCATAAGCAGGTATTGTGACAAGATGCATTCTAGCCAGAGGTCAAAGGGCATGCTTTTGTGCTAAGGAAGCTGAATCAACTCATATTACATGCATACCTGGATCAAACAGCATGAAGCAGTGGCCCACTACTTCTGCAGCAAATGCCACAGTGTGTGCCAGGTCACACACTCATATCTCTTCTCCATGTCCACAAAACACAAAAAAGAGCTGGTCCATTCTTTCACAGCCAGACTGGAATCCACATTGTTTCTCCTAAATGTGATGTTCCACCACAAAGTCTTCTCTCCACTACCCAGATATAGGCTTTCTATAGGAGGCAGAGGGGTGTGATTCACCCAACAGCTGGAACACACCATCTGGGACCACTTCTTAAAAATAGGAACTACCATCCCTGGAAGCCGCTCCAGAGGTAACTTACATGACTTCCATACAAAATTGAAGACCCTTGTCAGCCCAACATCTTATGCTTTCATTTTGGACAGATTTCGTCTTCCACTTCAGCCATCCATCATCTATAATGAAGTCTACCCAGCTTCAGATTCTGATCCACCAGAACTTTTCAGCACTGCCTCCTGGTGAGAGGGCATTTGCGCTGGATTGACGAGTTCCTCTTACTGCTAATCGTTATCCCTGGAGTCATTCAGCACGTCCCCCATCCTGCTAAACACAGTCTTAGCAAGGTTACACCTCACCATCCTAAGGTATCAAACACCTTAGGGGCAACTTGAGTAATTTGATTCCATTGGCCTCTCCAAAACTCTCCAAAAACTCGCCATGCATGAGATTTTGCTTCCAGAAACTGCCTTTGCTGCAGTATTTTGGACCTTTTGACTTCCTTCAGCTGTCTCAGGAGGCCCCATGCTAGCAGTACCCTGAAGCCTTCTGTCCTTCTTTAGCTTGACAGCTTCCCTAACCCTCTGCAAGCTTACCACCATGACAAGTATAGACTCCCCTCTGGCCATATTTAATCCACATGTGACATAGCAGTGGGTAGCTATTATTCAGCACCCAGTAAGTAGTACCTTGATTAGGGTACCACAATGATAACTTGCTGGTCAGGGTTTCAAACCAACAACCTTCCAATCACAAGCGCACTTAGCCATTAGACAAGCACCCTAACCATTAGGCCACCACTCTGTGCATGCCTGTGTGTGATTGATTTTTAAATGTCTTCTATCAAATAACTTGTAGTTACTGCAGCTGAATTTGCACGTAGTACTCATAACTTTACGCTTTAAAACTATGTCTGGTCAGGCTAAACGTCTAACAGGAAAAAAAGGGAGAAAAAAAAACACAACCCCAATTATTTCCTTAACAATTCAGTATAACCCTCACTTCACTTGAATTAACAATTCCCAAACATTAAGGCAGTAGCATGCTAGTAACACAACATAACTTCACGTAGGTGTGTTTATATTACAGTCCTACATTGTTCGTTTTTACACGTATTTCGAAGTCAAAAAGTATTTAGCTGACATTTTCTCTACAACTATATACAAGTGAAGGTCTCTACATTAGTGAAGACCAATATGATTGTTTAGCACAAAAGTCCCGTATGTGATTCTCTCCGGCATGAAATCAAAGACAAATGGCAAGTTAATAAGGATATCAGAGAACCCATCAGACGTAATTAAATGTTGTTAAGCTTCCGGTCCGTGCATACTGCAGTTCTGCATAATAAACACTGGGTGGCACTACTACAGCAATAATATAATTGAGCCGACAAAATGGGAAATTATTTTGCTACCACTTAAAATGACTGAGCACAGTCAACGTATTCAACTTTTCTCTTTAGTAAAGATGTCTCTTTTGACGATAATGTATAATGACATATCACTTAAAATTCCTTATGGGAAAGCACTATTTTCATATCTAGGCAAATATGATTTATTCCTCCCATAAAAATCTCTAGTGAGATAAATCGTGACTTAGAGAGACAGCAATATGGACACTATATTGACTGGCAATAAAAGAAAAAAAAGATATAGGTGAGCTGGTCACGTGACTGTTTATTGGTCTATATTTTAGTTGACTGAATAACAGCCCCTGTCTTTCCCTGTACTTCGGTTATATAAGTATGATATGCTAGGTCCTGCTGTGAAGACCATTTAGACTGTAGGGGATACTAACTTCGAAATTCAGCCATGACCCCCGTCACATCGGACGGGGCTGATTAAGGCTTTGTCGGGACGTGGACTTCCGCCGATCGCTGCTTTAGAAAGGTTATTATCATTATTATCAGTACCACTATCCGCTTGGGTTACCCGGCGGCGGCCGAGGAGCCCGCCGGTGCGGGATCGCGGCGCTGTAATGCAGCGGCCCGACGCTAGCATGCGCAGTACGGCGACATTCCGCTCGGTGCCTCCTCCGGAGCAAGGCAACAGTAACTATCTAGACTACAGCTTCTTCCATTGCCGTTTCCGCCTCACTCTTCACCCCCCCTCCCCCGATTTTTTTATAGACATTTGCGATTTATTGCGTTAAATGTCACAAGACCTTGTGGATCTAGAGGAGGGTCCAGCGTGCCGGGCGGAGGTAAGATGTTATTGCCGTGCGTGGCTCCGGAGGGCAGAGCGGAATCGATGCCGGTGCCTGAGTAAGTTCTCTCCATCCTCGGCCTGTTGCTAGCTGCTGGCGTCGCACGGGGTTCGCGGCGGGGGGATAGCGGGCAGCCGCGGGTAGCGCTTCCGTTACAATGTGCCTGATCTCCGCTACCAAGTATAAATGCATCGGGGAGTAAGGCAAATAAGGAGCCGGTGCCCGGATCGCCCGCGATCGCCGCCGCGCTGACATGTTTCCGATTGTTTCATTGTTGCGAGAAACAATGAAACTCCTACTTTCTTTTCCTCCTGCTGTCTCGCGTCGTTTGCTTTATGTTATTCCCTTTTTTTGCAATTAGACTGAATGATTTCGGGGGCAAATCCGGGGGAGGGCGGGTTGGAGAATAATATTAGTGCTACCCCTTTATGTGAAATGGAAACATTTTGTAACGATGCGGGTGTCTCTGCCCAAAGCAGAGATGCTCACGCCGAGCCGGGAGTCAGCATCCAACCTCGGGGGTGTACGTGGGGAAATGGGCATTGCCGAGCAACTTATTCGGGCATTGCGGCGCCTTCGTGGCTATTTTGGGGGGGCTTTAAGCTCGCTTACGGGTCCCGAGCTGGCGCCACAGCGAGCCCACTTTCGGTACCGCTCCGCCCGTGCACGCTCGCCTATACGTGCAATGTAATATGCCCAAGTTAATATTTAATTGTGCGTCTCGGGCTCTCAAAGTCAGTACGCCGGCTCAATTTGACATTGTTGTGGCGTTTCCCCCAGACGGCCAGGAAAGAGGAAATCCTGCCCAAAACTGGCATTATAATTTACGTTTGTCTTGATTTTATATGATCTGAAACGTCCCCCCGTGCAAACAAGGAAGAAGGACGCGCTCTGATTTTTGCATTTCGGTACGACGGACAGACCCTGGCAATTATTACTTAGCCCGTTCTTAAAACGTAGTGGGTGTGAGACCGATGCCGGGGCTGGATGGCGATTTAACAGCATAAATAAGGTGCATCGGATGGGGAAACGAGTCCCGGTGATCGGCGTCGTGCTGGAAATGAATGGATTAAAAGGCGTTTGAGGCCAAGTGGATGGCACGGGCTGTGCGGCGGGACTTTGGCGAGGCGCGCCGGGCACCGGAGCCTCCTGCGCGCCGGCCAGGACGCACCCCGCGTAGGTAGGCCTGCCAGCACCGGGCTGCGCGATCGCGGCCGCTTGGGGAGCCGCTTTCGCTTTTGAGGGGCACTCCTTACGGGGGGCTGCCTTTCTCTCTCTCTTTTTGCCACCCACTCCGAAGCGGGGGGCGGCAGCAGAGGAATTTCCGCCGCGCCGCTGTTACTTTGTACACAATGTCAGGAGAGGAGCGGGACGCCCGCTGCCACACACTGCCGCTTTTGTTGTCCGCCCAGGGGGAGCTGGGATTCCAAGTTTTGTACTTTTTTTTTTATTCCCACCCACTCACTTTAGTTTCGTTTTCCTCCCAGTGGCCCTTGGGATTGTCTCGAACAGAATCACACACCCCATGCGGCACGACTGACCTGCGTGGGCAGGTAATGCAGGTTTACCTGCGATGCGGGACGTCATCGCATTACACTGTGTCATAATATAACTCATTCTTTTCCATTGAGGTCTCTGTGACCCCGCACCATGTCCGGCTAGACCAGCGTTTCCCAACCCAGTCCTCGGGGGACCCTGCACAGTCCACGTTTTTGCTTCCTCTCAACTCCCAGCACACCTGTGCCAGGTATTCGGCGTTCCTGATTGGCTGGGAGCTGGGAGGGAGCAAAAACTTGGACTGTGCGGTTTTCCCCGAGGACGGGGTTGGGAAACGCTGGGCTAGACAACTCTTCAGTCTTGGTTCCTTCATTCACCTTCAGTCACTTGTGCTCGGACAAGTGTGAACGGATTAGGTTTAAATCATTGTTTTTTTTATGACAACTGTTCGGGTTGCGTTTGCATTTTGAAAGATTTATATAGCCTGGGATGTCAGTTCAGACTTATTTATGCGTGAGAAGAGAATTTATCTCCAGGGTCCCATTTCAATGTGGGAATAATTCAGCTCAAGGTACAAATCCTCATTGTTTAGTTAGACTTACTACTACATAGTTTACAGTCGAAATCAGTCAAAGCTACTGGAAAACCCTGCATGTTTGACTTCAAAGCAGAAATCGTGTTTACTTGGTTGGTGCGGTTCACTTATCAAAATATTATAGTTCACAGAAGTTTGTGGCCAAATGATATGGTTGGGCCAAGGAGGTGTCAGGTCAACTAGTCAGGCATACCACCAAAGGGCCATCAACGCCAGAGCTGGACACTTAAAAAAACTGTAAGGACTATTTCAGTAAAGTTAACTGAACTGTGTTGTATTTCTGAATGGACACTGCATTGTAGTATAGCCCAGAGTTCTTGTTTAAGCGAGCCTTTGTCCTCTCTGAGCCTTGGGTGATATCAGCCAAAAACCTGGGTTTTAACTGAACACAACCAGAAGTGTTAAAAGAACAGTCCATTTATACGAATATGGTACTATTCTTTTTTTTTTTAAATGTCAAGATCATGTTGGTCAAAACCACTATATGTACACTTCAGCAAATGTTTAATTAAATATATTTGTGGGGGCCGTAAATATGTTGAGTATAATGACCTGCAATCCTTTTTCTCTCGATATAACCATTTCAATGAACTGGAAAGAAGTATAAGGTGCTAAGATGTATATTAACATGCTTCACGCTAAATAATCCCATTAACACATAGTAATGGATTACTGCAAAAACGGTCGCCGCACTAGTGCGAAGCGGCTGCCTGTGTGCATCCCGTGAAATCACACATTAGCGCGCATCTTTGTTGAAGGTGTGATCGAGGACTTTTTTTTTTTTTTTTTTTGCTGGAGGGCAAAGGTGGCTGGAAGGAACGATGGCTAGACAGGGCCAAAATCACCACCGAACTATCTCTATAAGTAGTCGGGCAGCTGTAAGCAGAAATATTGATAGCTACTTCAGCAGACTCTATGCCTCTGTGATAAAGTACTCTCCCGTGCTGCTGAATTGGCATGGATGAGGCCAGCTCCTACAGCAGACTTATAAGACTTATTGTCCGTGTCAAACGGTGTGTGTCAATGCATTTGCGCACAGAGAGGATGGACGTGGAATTGACGAAAAGCTCCGTGCAAGCACAGCAAACAGTTGTTCAGAAACCAATGTGTTTCCCTTCAAAACATGTGCAAGGTGGGGGGGGAGAAAGTGTGCAGAGGTGTTGTAAGTGTTTAGCAAACAGCAGCTAGCGGGGCGTGTCTTATCTATGCTGTCCTGCCCAATCCCGCCTTCCCCAGACCCGGGCCCACTGTCGGTAGCTGGTTTGTGTGTATATGTTTACCACTGCTTCCACTCCCTACTCACTCCTGTTACGTGGATACCTCAAGCTAGATCTTGGCTATTTCCCAGGCCGACATTTCTCGGAACAATATTGTGGCATCCTGCGGCATTTCCTTAATGTGTAATGTTTGATGAATGAGCCATATGTGTTACACAGCAGGTCTGCACATTTTTTTCCCTTGCCATTTGACTTTGCAAGCATTTTGAGACAGTCACGTACCTCGTGTAAGCCCTTTAGTACCATCTGGCTAAACCTGCTGATACTCCTAGCAAAAACAGAATGGGCAGCTCCTAAATCTACTTAGCCTGGGCGAGATCAGGTTGCAGCACCACCTGTAATGGGTGTAAAATGTTTACTGGCATCGCTGACATAAAATGTGAGTTGCTGAAGCAGTGTGTAAATATTAGCAGTGTAAATTTTTTTTTATATAGTAAACGGCAAACTGCTGATGATGCACAGTGAAGAGTAAAGTGTAGTGATTGTTGTTTGGTGGTTATATACCAAGATACCAGCGTTGGCAAATACACAGGGCCCTGATGTTTGATGGGCGCCAAGTCCAGGTCAGAAGATGGAGTGGGCAGACCGTGAGCAAGACACGGATGGGGGAGAGGCTAATGACACCGGCGGGATCGCCCGCGGCAAACCTGACGGCGCGATGTTTCTCGCGTAATGGATGCGCCAACATGCCCGTGCTGACTGGGCTACGAGGAAGAGTTGCCGCGGAGATGATTGCAGGGATGGTGCATGAGATATTTCATCGCATGTATTATTAATGGTGCTAGAAAGGTGTTCGTTTTATCGTGGGGTTGCTTCCATAGTCTTCCTCCTGGAGGTGGCCCGGCTGGATGGCCTTTGTGGGCTATAAATACCGAGTGGTGACCTGCATCACGCGCCACGCTGGCCGCTTTGCCGACTTCAACAATGCTGCCCTCGCAGCACGCCGGGTCTGACTGTCCAGATCTTTGCTTCTCGATGACTGCTGAAGATAACCCTAAAAGTTGAATTCCTAATTTATCGTTAGGGATTTTTTTTTTAAAGGTGTAAGTTTAGGCTTTGCAAAGCTGGCACTTAGCAGGATTGACAGTGCATTTACAGCAGGGGCGTTGTCAGAGCCCAGGGTAAATAGAGAGGTCTTCCAAAGCAAGCTTAGGTCAAGGACACCAGCGCAATAGAGCGATTACAGCAAACAACGCTTGGTCAGAGTGGCCAAAGATCCCTGAAAAGGCTTTATTCGCATGGAGGGTTTTCCGTAGTGATGGGATAAGGCTCAGGCCTTATTAGGATCACAGTAACGATGACTCGAGTGTCATGTGACACTCGGTTAATGTCATTTGCCCTTATTTCGCCTGCCTGGGTCGGTTAGCCTTTGGTTTATTGTAGGGAGAGCGTAGCGTTCGTCTGCCACCAGCCAAAATCGTCAGCCATGGTTACAGGGGCTGACTGCTCTGGCGGGCGAAATCGAGGCCGTCGTCCATGGGGGTGCCAAACGTGGGTTGGCGCGTATGAAAGTACACGGTCTGGCAGTCGAGCACGGCAGGGTAAGGAGATGGCACCAATTTGGGTTGGGAAAGAGAGAGGGAGAGAGGCTGAGATTTTATGGCTTTCAGAGGCCTCACCCCGTGCAAAATGCAAAGAGTCATTTTATAATTAACGGGGAGCAGAAGTCCCAGCACAGCTATTGTGAGCTCGGACTGACCCCAGAATTGACCCCCGCAGACCATCATACCCGTGAATGCTGCAAAAGCAGCATTTATCCTTTCCCGCAGCGATTTCCCCCCATTGACACTGTTGTCTTAATTATGCCTGAAATTCTGTCACTAGAAGCTCAGGAATCAGCACCTGCCACCTTAGGAGCAGAAACCCCACCGTCAGCCAGGCGTATCTTCATCATTCTTGCTTTCCCTGTTCTTATACCTGACCAGCCTCGGGAGAAGGGGGCTACCTTCCATTTAAAAGTTTCCCCCCCCCCCCCATCATCTGTCTTCGTACCTGATGAGTAATCCGCAGCATCCGAGTCTCCACGTGCACCCCGGCCCAGTCCACCACTCCAGGATGGCCCGGTATTCTCCCAGCATGCAAAGTTCTGCTGTAGCTGTATCTTGGGATTTGCCACCGGGTTTAAGCCTGCGAGACTGAAAAGCTAGACAGTATAGTGGAGCTGGCTGTGCAGGTATGAGGCATTAATAGTCTATGCAGGGAATGTAGGAACTGTACAGGAACCTAATAAATAGGCCTTTATATTTAGATTATTAAGTTGTCACCCCCAATGTCAAACTACAAAAATCAATCTCCTACACCATGGATTCTATGCTTTATTTAAATTAATTGACACACACTTAGCAACCTTTTGCAGTTCGAAGTCGTGTCTCTAAATTGCCCTTGATTTGTGATTGTGTACCTTGTAATGGACTGTCATCCTGTCCAGGCTGTCCCATGCATGGTACCCAGTGCATTCTGGGATTGACTCCAGGTTTACTATAACCCTGTACTGGATGAATAGCAATGCAAGATGGATAGCTGTACAGTGTACTGAGGTGGTGTGATTTTGTTATTGTACAATCAAGGCTGTGTAAAACCCTATGCCGTTTTTCTGCTCTGCTGTGCCATGTGGTACAGGCTGGGGTCATCCTGGATGGGATGCCAGCCCCTCACAGGGCATATGCATATACAGTCATACCTTTCAGCCAATTTAGCCACCAGTTAATCTAACCGCAGTGTCTTTGGACTGCAGGAAGAAACTGGAGGACCCATTGGATATTATCCAGTATGATAATGTGGAACTAACCATTCTGTAACTGAACCTAATTGCCATTCCTTCCGCAACTACTATTGCCGTTACAACCAATAATAGTAATAAATTGACTGATTACATGGCCGAGTGGATTGGGATGCGCTGCATTAATCATAAGGTCACTGGTTCAAATCCCAGGGTCAACTGAGTGATTTTTTTTCCCCCATTAACCCCCTGAGCAAGGTTGTTAATCCCCAGTTGCTGCAGGGACTGTCTCAGCCCCTTTCCTCAAACCACATCAGTAACACTTTACTTAAAGCAGTCATTATACTGCGTTATACATACTTTATGAATGCATAATGAAAGTATTATAAACCTGGCTATAACTATTCATAAAAGGGCATAACACGTTATAGCCATGTGTATTATAGCTTATGAATGTTCTGTGACGCTCTCACCTGAAATGCCCTATAAACACAGCACGAAGGACCCTTAGTTCTTATACTGACCATTTTGTAGATGAGCTAATTAATGAAGGAACATTATTATCTTAAGCCAAATATATAGGTTCCCCTTGCTAAAATAGACATGCAGAAACTCTGGCCCTCAGTACTGATAACACTAGTTTATGCATATAATTATCTTTCTGGATGACTTTCAGCCATCTCACATATACGTCTTTGCCCAAATGTGATGGGGAAACATTATTTCCTCAAATCCGGGATGATATGTGAAATATTTATGGATTATAAAGTTTTCGCAGCATGCGAAAGTGGTGCGAGAGAGAAGGTGACACTGCAGTTTTTTGGTGAAATATGCCGCCGTGCGCTCCGGCCGGAATCCTTCCGCTCTGCTCCGCCCACATGCTCTGATTGCTAATGTGCGGAGCAATTTGAGGCTACTTTGCGAAGCAGCAAAACTTCGCCCAATCCCAGCCACCAAACCCACCTGCATTGCTCCCATGTGTCACCTATGTTTATTCTCCACTTGCCATAGCATTCAGCAAATTCAGGCTCGTGGTGAGTGCCGAGCCCTGCATGGGATAGCAGTCCACTGCCGGGCACCTGATCACACACAATGGGCAATTTTCTTCCACCGATAGCCTAAGTGCCGTCTTTGAACCCTGTTAGCAAACCTGCACAAACGTGTGTAGAGCATGCGTACTCCGAGCTGTAGTCAAATCCCCAAGCCTGGTGAGGGCACAGTGCAGTAAAACTCGGTGCCCAGCACAGAATATCTGCAGCTTGATGTCCACTAAGGAAAGCAGAATAGAACTTATCTTGTTTTCTTTATTTTTGACCGTGTCAACTATAGACTAATCCATGCTGTCCATCATCGAAGGCCTGGCTGAGAAGCGAATCAACGGTCACCGTCTTAACCATAATCTCAACCAGAGTAACAGAAGTCTGTGAAGTTCTTGATAGCCTAAGACAGTGTTTCTTAAACCAGTCTTTAAAGGACCCCCAGGCAGTCCACATTTTCACGCCCCCCCAGCTCTCAACGTACTGTGCCAGGTATTCGGTGTTCTCGATTGGCTGGTGCATGGGAGAGAGCGAAAATGTGGACTGTCTTTGAGGTCCCCGAGGACTGGGACAAGAAACAATGGTGTGATAGACTCATTTGGGGAAAGGCTCATGTGTTGTATCTGAAACTACTAGCTGTCCTGCTTGAGGGGAATCCATTAGGATGATGGTGATTGGGTGATGATGACATGTAGCTGGATGCCATTGGTGGATGTCGTATCACTCCGCCCGTTGCCACTTAACCCTCATAGACAGTGTTGTTTGATTTGCACTTTAGATAGTGGGCAGGGATGTGATTGGAGAAGGCAGATGTGAGGTGACGGAGCGTAGACACCTAATCGGTTGAAAATGGGGAATAAGATTAGAATAATAAATACGTCGGGAGGGAAAAATTAAGATCTTGATAACTGTTGTCCAAGTCCATTATATTTAGTTGAAATGCTTTGTTAACGGAATAAAAAGTCAATGAGCTGGGGAGCGGTCTTTGTTACCACAGTCTTGGGGGACGGCTGGACTGGATACGTACGCCAGTTCAGCTGGTAAAGCTGATTTACTCTGGTTGGTTACAGTGGCAGGTAACATAATAGCTGAATAATCCCGGCAGGGCTGAGTTCTGTAGGTTGGGCCGTAGGATGGTTCTGTGACTTTGTGTGTGCATGAGCTACGAGATGAGTAATACCGTTAGGGCTGTCTAGGTGGTGCAGGCATAAAGACAATGACACGTCTATAAAAACATGAATAATTGAAAAGTTGAAATTATAAATAAATAAATAAAATTCATAATGAATTGTAGCACCAGGCACACAGTTTTTTGATGCAAAATTTGAAATGAAATTGAAAAATAAGCTTCTTTTCTGTTTCTCTCATTATGTCCAAGCTCCGTGCCTCAGGCCAACTGGTTAACTAGTCCCTCAACCAAGAAACCGCGCCCCATGTCCTCATTCCCCTTTCCATTGGCTCACGTTACCTGGCTGAAGGGTATGATGTCAGGGCCGACGCCAATACTCGGGGCAAAGTTTCAAGTCTGCACTTTGGAGCAGTGTGATACCTTGTTATAAATTATTTAGTTTTAGCTGACAAAATTGCATTACTCACCAGCCTGCAAGATATGGGTTAATGTCTTATTTAATAATAGGGATGGAAAAACAGGCAGACCCTATAGATTATTCCATGTAGGCGCTTAAATCATAAGTGCGTCCTACTTTTAATATCTGAAAATAGTGTGTTTAAGAAACTTGTTCCACACTGGCTTTCACACTTTGGAAAACGTGCTTTGGGTCCCTTGCTGCTTGCCGTAGTTTTATTCTAAGTTGGAGTATTTAGTGCTTTGGCAGTGCCGGTTGGAACGTCATAGCAGTCTTGGCAAACGGGGGCGGCGTGGCAGCAGTTCCAGTGGGAACTGCGGAGTGATGGAAAAGGGCACCACGGAATCGCAGCATATCATGGGATTACCAACACAAGACTGCAATTGATATGATCATTGGAAGCCGCCACTGAGCCTAATGAAGATATGTCATTTGGAATTCACTAATATGTGTGCCAATTGGCGTGCTCCACGGGATAGAGTGACAGCAGCGTGTAAGTGTGCACGGGCGTGGAAATTTCACTCGTGGCAGCAGGCAATTTCTGTGTCCTTTTACTGCGGTCAGGCACCCCCTGAAACTGGTGGGGGGAGGGACGTGAAAATGGAATTTCATTGTTTCGTAAACAGCAGCTGGGTCACTGTTGTGAATCATGCCCAGTAGGTTGTTTGTGTATGTATAGAAATGCCAGGGAGAGGCTTTGCACAGAGAACTGGAACCTGAAAAGAAGTGCTAATTCCCAGAATTCCCTGGGGTCAGGCTAGTAACGCCCACTAATACCAAGCAGCTGTGTACAGCACACAGTGCTTCTGATGCACATGAGGTCATTATGAATACCATCAGGCCCAGTACCTTTTTTTTTTTTTGCTTGTGACGGGAAATTGTAAGTGTTTAAACCTTATTTGCTTAAGAACTAGCGTGGATTACCATGACGTCCTTCAGAGAGACGATATGGTTTCAGCAAGTCCGTTATTGGAATGTAAAGCAGTTACGCATAAAATTTTTTACATTTGCTTAATTTTTGTTTTTAACTTCCTTAATATTGCTAATAGTTTTGATAAGTGTTACGCAACATGTGATGGACCCTTAAAATGAGAAGCTAGGCTAAACTGTTAAAAATAGAAAATGTATATTATGTTTCGGTAAAATGTGGAAGTGGTGATTAGGCTTTGCAATCGGGCAATAAAAGAGGGTTAATATTACCACGGTACATTTAATCCCATTTAACCTTAAATGTTCTGTATCTTTAAATGATGTATGTGTGCAAGGAAAATGAAAATGAGCAATGTTGATTGCGTATAAACAAGCCCCCTTTGTAACGAGGTCATGTTTCGTTACTGGTTTTGGAGGAGCAAAAGCTGAGGCACTTAACTATCATTAAACAACAAAGTTTAACTTCAGATTAGCCAGGATTTCCGACATTTCACGCATAAGAGAAGCCAGCGGGAAGCACGATGTCTCCGCGGTTAGGATGCCTGACGCGACAGATGAGGGTTTAGCCTGATGTTTCCGGGGGTGTCGCGTGAACTGGCGGAGACATATTTTCACTTTCTGAAGCCGTGTTCATGTCTTGGTTCAGCTTCCAGTCAGCAAAATGATCTTGGCAGATACGCTTGTCCAAGAAAGATTTAAAAAAAAAAAATAGCCTGGAAATCAACTCTCCCAGTCTTGCAGTCGGCGCCGAGGCCCGGCCCAGCCGCCATCGAGTGCCATCTGTTACTGCGAGTCTCCGCGGCTCGCAGGAGATGGAGCGGGCCAGTTGCTTGGCTGTCGAGAAGGAACCTCATCTGACTCTCACCCCTGTCTGACATCCTGGCATGCCGAACAGAAGGAATGGTCCCCGGGAATGGGATATGTCGGGGCTTGGTGAGCTTCTGGCCTTCAGCTAAATAATGTTGGCAGGTCTTGTATAAATTTAGACCGTGATTGGTTTAGCAAAACAAGTTTTACTGCAGTCTTTTGGTAACTGTACTTAAGCTTTTTCTCCAGATCTGCCAGGAAAAAAAAATCACCATAACCAGGTTGCACCATTTCAAACATGAATAGATCAAGGAAAGAGTCAAGGGAAGGTCACTCAGTAAATAACGGTCTGTGATTTACCGGCCATGCCTTACTTCAGGGTTGTAATTTTGAAGCCACTCTGTGTTTACCGCAGCACTCTGACTTTGGCTAATCTGAGGACTTCTCCGCCAATAAAAAAAAAAATGTTTTTGTCCTTCTATGAATTTTCCATAACCGCCTGTCCAGATGCAGGGCCAACGGCGAACCTGGACTGGAAACTGGAAACACTCGACATGACTATGGATCGGATACCAGTCTATCATAGAACACACGTACACAATTTTGGAGAAGCCAGTCCATCTCATCAAGATATAAATAATTTTTTTTTTGTCTGTGGGAGGAAACCAGAAGGATGAAGAGGAAGCCGACTACAGGAACGTGAACCCGCAGTGTAACTTCATACTTTTCAAGAACCAATGGTTGCATCGACTTTCACTCAAGCCCCATTTATTTTGAGGGCCTGGCAATGATGTTCTCCTGCCCTTAAACACAAATGCAGATCCTGTCATGTCCTTCGCATGATTGCATGTTTACTATCTGACTTGCCCGCTCGGTGTGGAGTGACAGACTCTGTCTGCCTCTGCTGAGTCACTGGCAGACTGTGACTGGCCATCCAGATGGTCATAATTCTAAGATGTGAGACTCTGCAGCTCATTCTTACAGCCAAGCAGTTCTGGGAAGTCCGCCCCCATTAACTTCCCTCTCTCGTTTCAACTCTGTTCGATTTTTAGAATCGTCCGACTTGGTCCTATGCAGAACTGAGCAGCATTGAGGCAGGAAAGATATGTGGAAGATTTTATATAGACATATTGTCAAATAGGGATCATTTTCTACAATGTAGTCTCAGTCATCCTTCACTGTGACATGCGATTTCCTATTAGACACAACTGGTACAGGTGCGTTCCTGTGCAGAAGTGACAATAATTACTAGTTTGGCCAGGAGAGGCGTTCAACTGCGACAGGATGTCCATGCTCTGTCAACACAAAAGGCTCAGTTTGTTTAGTGTTACTTAAAAGGAATTGAACATCTCTCCCGACCAGTGTTTCCTTAGTAATGATCTTGCTCTAGTTTACATGTAATCATTGCTGCAATTTCAGTTACCGAGTTCCCGGATTGGTCGGAATCTCCAGACGCGAATAAGAGATGTGACCGCGCACATCTGTGTAATTGTTCCACAAGGAAAAGGGTTAAAAGTTTTGAGGATCTAGACAACAAGCATTTCCACTTTCAAGTGAGAGGAACCTTTTAGTCAGAAGGACAATCATTTGCATTGAATTCACAAGAAAGCTCAAATTAAGCAGATGAGATGAGCTCCAAATGCAAATTTTGCCCAGGATGAGGTCATTGCATGCCAGCCCAGTACCTGTGGATTTGTTCCCAGTTATAATAAAGAGAATCTCATTCATAATTTAAAAAAATGATTTAATTGTTCCAGTTGCAATCTTTTTGTTTAATGTTGTGGTTAGGTTAATGTAGCTAGTTAATATGTAACTGAGGGACGCCTCTGGTTGCAGCTGTACCCCTTTCAGTTTTTGAGAACGTTTGTTTAGTTCTACCTTGAGAACCTGCCATGTTGTGAGTCCCAGGTTCTAGTGTGGGACCATGTCTTCCTAACAGGCTCTCTGGCTGAAGTTCACAAAGTAAGGCACTAGGGAAATGGTTTGTTTGTAGTGAGTAAGATAAGTAATGCCGTATGAAGAAGAGTGAGATGTGGAGAGCTGAGGATGTCTATAGTGATCTTTAATCTTGTCTGCCTAACTTGTATGTGGTTTTGGAGAGAAGCAGCAGCTAAATAAATAAATGTATTAAGAAGCCGAAAGAACATAAGAAGGCGATCTTATCCGAGGATAACCGGCTCGCAGCCGCTGCTGGCTTTTCACGAAACGTGAGCTCGCACGACTCCTTCCACACTTCTGCTTAAGTGTTAGCAATTTTTTTTCCCCCCTGTGTTAAGCAAGCACAGCTTAGTCACAATTAATTAATGGTAACTGTGGAGACCGAATGCAAATGAAGTAATTACTCCCCGGGCCTCGGCCCGGCCTAGCCGGTCGTCTGCGCGCGTGTGCGTGTGTGCGTCTGCTGCGCGTCCCACTTTCCTGACCTCGCCTGTCTCCATGTTTTTTTTTTTTCCTGCTTTGAAACGTGCCGAGGCCGGGGTCGAGCCCTAGGGTCTCCCCCAGCAGCCTCTGGCCCTGCTATTGAACCATAGACCTCCCCTTCAGATGGGTTATTTTTCCATAAATTTACTATTATTAATAGTAATAATCATCATCCACTCTTATAGATTGCGTAAAGCTGTCGGGAAGGGAAGGGGACCCTCTGTTGTGGTTCCCGCATTTTAGTCTATGTGGCACTTCCTGCCACATCCTCTTTCTTCGTCCTTCTGTCTTTGTGGGAAAGACGGCTGCTTCTGTAGAAACTTTTTCCCTTCAGCATGTCTCAAGCAGTGTTTCTTAAAATTTTTTAAAAGAAAGCACTGTAGGACCATGATCTGAAGCTAAAATCACAGTCACTTACAGAAATTTAGAAACTCTAAATTAAAAGCAATTGAGGCAGTTGCAAATCAAGCCACGAGGTAGCGATTTTCTCTCTCTCCTTTTTTAAATTTTTTTTTTAAATGAGTGAAAACTGCTCTGATTTAATTGACCCCAGTTCACTTCATGCCGTCCAGGAGGTCTTGTGATCAAAATGTCCCCTTCCCACGTCTAAAAGAGTTTCGAACCCCAGTCACGTACAGTGGGAACCTGCATCCACCCCAGCGGCCATTCACAACTCCTGTCCTGGCTTTAAATATTGAGAAACTCCAGGCTGCTTGTCCTATATGACATTACAGTATTGTTACAGCTCCGTCCTTTGTTCCTTGGTCACGACTTTGAGAGCCTTCTCCCCCCGTCCATCCCGATATATACGACAAAAAGAAAGGGGCGCTGTCATGGACTGATAAAGAATACGGTAGCAATTGTCAGGATTACAGCATCCGGGGCGAGACCTCCCCTGCCGCATCTCGACTGTGTTTCCGGCAGAATGATGATGTAATGCTTCACCGGGGCGTAAAAAAAAAAGCAAAAAAAAAAAAACGTTATGCAGTGTTGCAACAGTGTTTCTGCAAGAAATATCGGCCGTCTTTTTGGCTGACAATAATGGAGTTTTCATGCTCGATGCCTATTGAAAATGCACTATTAGCACGATTAGTATCCGTACCATTTCCGGCAGAGCAGTGTGACACGTGCCTAGAGCCGCTCCTGGACGGACGGATGGCAGTCGTCCGCTTCAGGTGGCCATCGGCATTTTCTTGGAATAAAAAAAGATTTTGTTGTACACAGGGCAGCAAATGATGCATTTCGTTGGGTCTGGGCCTGAAGTCTTGTTTAGCAAACAGTTACAGTGTATGTTTAACACAGCTTATCACTACAAGTGTGGCTGTAGGCTGTCCTTGGCGCGTCTAAACCACGACTGGGAATAGGTTCTCCCCTTCGTGGTTAGACTTGTTTTCCAGAAGCTTCTGCTGTTTATCTTGAATATCACTATTGTCCATCGGTGCACTCTTTAGAGTTGGTAATTTTTTTGTTACCTTGGCACAAACATTGTTTTTATGATTGTTTAAAGTGTGTGTTCAGTAGATATAGCGCTATGAAACGTTGTGTATGTTGTTGTGAAAATATTTTATGAGTTAGATGACGGTGAAATTTTAGGAGCCGTTTTTACAAAAATTCTGATAATCCCACATACTTTTGCTCTTGACTGTAGGCTTTTGAAATTTACAATAATTTGACTTATTAATGATGTATTAATAATGACGTATTTCTGAGACCCACATCAGGAAGTGCAGTTTTGTGACCGAAAAGATGAGCAGGCAGAGATTTGTATCCTGCCTTTATGGGATGTTGACAGTCAGGCAGCCTGACTGAGGAGGCCTAGGGGGATCACACATGGCTGCTGGTGCCTCCCTAGCCAGGAGTCTGCAGGACATCGGGGCTAAGCAGGGTTAGGCAGTTTAGCATGGAGTTTGCAGGTCATCGGGGCTAAGCACCGCTGGGCAATTTAGCATGGAGTCTGCAGGACATCGGGGCTAAGCACCGTTGGGCAGTTTAGCATGGAGTCTGCAGGACATCGGGGCTAAGCACTGCTGGGCAGTTTAGCATGGAGTCTGCAGGACATCGGGGCTAAGCACCGCTGGGCAGTTTAGCTTGGAGTCTGCAGGACATCGGGACTAAGCACCGCTGGGCAGTTTAGCATGGAGTCTGCAGGACATCGGGGCTAAGCACCGCTGGGCAGTTTAGCATGGAGTCTGCAGGACATCGGGGCTAAGCACTGCTGGGCAGTTTAGCTTGGAGTCTGCAGGACATCGGGCCTAAGCACCGCTGGGCAGTTTAGCATCTGGCCCACCCCCTCTGTCAGGGATCACGGCGAGCCTGGGGTAGGTCATTCTTCATGGTGATGTTCTCTCGCAAGGTGATAGAGAAGCATTCCCGAGCCTCAGGGAGGGGCGGGGGATGAAGAGCCAGTGGGAATTGAGGCAGGACCTCCCCTGGCAGAACAGAACGAGAGGAACAAATGGGCCCGGCGGTCGCTGACAGCGGTCGGAGTGCTCAGTGGAGTTTGGCTTCTGCCATTCCTCTCCGAGATGTGACAGTATTTCCCCTGTGTCCCTTAGAGGCGGCTGGGCAGAAAGGTGGTGATATAGGGCTGGGGGGAGGGGGTAGGACTGGGGAGGGGGGGGTATGGCTCTTGAGGGGCAATGTGAGTTCAGACAGGCAGGAAAAATGAGCCTGGTCAAGCTTTATTTGTTCGCCGCTTTTTGCAGAAATACACAAAAAAAAAAGAAAAAACAGCCTATTGGTTGCACTTGGCCGGTCGCTGGCATGTATTCAGGCCCTGGTAGAGCGGGGGAAGCTGTGGGCTGTCATGGCTAATGCCCCATGACGCACTGGCTCCTCACGTGCTTTCTGGATACATCTCACTGTCTGATTTTTCACCCCATAGTAATCGCCTTTGCTTTTAGTCTTGGCTGTAACTATTAGCATCCTTTTTCCCAGATTACCACTACGTCGGACGGGAGTTCCTCTTTTGAGCGGGAAGTGAAACCTACATGCCAATAAACACTAAGATACATAGTCTTTAGACATTTGAATGAAGGCAACTAGGATTATGCAACAGTTTCAGCAGCCAGTAGGATGGGGGTTGGGATGTGCAATTATATATATATATATATATATATATATATATATATAGGATATGTTTAAAGCAATTTTTATGTGTAGTATGTGTGTATTTGCTCCAAACAAAAACACAATTGATCATTACAGCACATGAAAATTAAGAGTAACAATAAAAACTAACGGTGATATCTGCTGTTCTCCCAGAAGCCACTGATATCTCTTTCCGGGTGGCTAGATGAGCACCGCTTCAGATCCCAAACCTCTCCTCAGGGGCATACCAGGCATTCCATGTACTCATTACATTTCACCACCAGCTCACTTAATTAATTAAGATAATTAGTTACTAACTCAATGTGGTATTGAATACTCTAAGTACCATATGTGTGTGTGTGTGTGTATGTGTGCATATATATATATATATATATATATATATATTTATAAAATATTACATATAAACCTGTATATCACCTGACACAATGCCCCTTGTCTGTGAGATTCTGTACGGAAGGGTCACCTGACCTTCCATATCATACTTGGTTCCTTTCGCCTCCCCTCCTTTGCATAGCATAGCTTCCTCTATTATCCGAGGGAACAGTTTGCATGAGTCCACTATCTGTAGGGAAATAGGAAAAAAAAACTGACATCATGCTTTGCCCATCCTTTCCTGCCATGAACTTTCTATAAATACGTAGATGCTTTTGACCTGCTGTCTCATTCAGGTGACTGAAGCCCTCCGATTTGAGTTTGCCCTTAGCTGTCTCTTCTGCAGCAGAACACCTCATCATCTAGCATTACTATGAGGCGGCTTGTATCCATGTTCTGTTACCTTATAGGGTAGGCATGGCTACGAGCAGCGCTCTGTGGCACACTTCTTCTTAGCAAGTCAGAAAGCACTGTCAAGCTGCGTTTGGGAATCTCACGAAAAAATATATGATATGCAATTCTGTGTAAATGCAGTGGGTGTAGAAAACCCAAAACCCCCTTTCAAAATGTTTTATTGCATGCGTCCTTAAAAACCAAGAATGAACTGATATTTTCAACACGGTTATTTTTAAATCGTATCTCACGACATCCAGATGGGAAAAGGAACATAACATTTACAAAAGAAAAATAAAAAAACAAGAAGAAATGGTTTCATTCATCCAAACCTTTATTACAGACTCGGGCTCTAGATAAAAGACATTCACGTAGAATATAATACATATAAAATACATACATACAAATATGTATTATAAGATGACACCTCCTCCGGATTAGTACTTAGTAGAAGGACCTTTTGCTTGAATTATAGCCTTGAGCTTGTTGGGATACACCTCTACCAACTTCATACTCCAGCCATTGAGGGATAGTTGTCTTCCAATCTATTCAAAATTTTGACTCAAGAATGTGGCCCCTTATGTCCTTCAACCACTGTGCAGTTGCTGCGTAGCCATGTCGAAGGGTGAACTATCTTCAACTATTTCTTGGCTTAGGGCAGCAAGATCTTGCAAAGCCTGTTAGTGCTTTGCACCATCCAGCATCTTGTCGCACTGTAGAACCTTCTGTGCCAATTCAGCGCCCCGGGAGCATTGCTCGGGGGCAGCACCTTGCTCGGGGTACCTCAGTGGTGCTTGCAGGTCGGGAACTTGGACCGGCAACCTTCCGATTACACAGTGGCCCCCCTAACGCCACCACTACCCCATGTGACTGCTTTTGCTGAGTGTTTTTTTTTTTCCTGCTGCTTTTACCTACAAGTCAAGTATGTGTAGACTTGTGGAAGGTGGGAGGCTATTGCGGCTGGTCAAATTTGAGCTGATCAATGAAATGAGGTTACACCATTTTTCTATTACTATGGAAAACATTAGATCAATCTGCGTGCTAGATTTAATAATGATATTAAAACACATGGGGGCTGTACAGCACTGTTTTGCAGCCCCTTGCTTTGGGGTCTCTGGTTTATACTGTGGTACAAGGTATCATTAAAACCTTGATCTTTTAATACCTTGTAGTTGTTCATTATATGTATGATGTATTGTGGTTTTGTTGTCATGAAATGCCAAACTGCGAATTTTTGAACAGATGGACCCAAGCACATCAGAACGCATCAACTAAGTGCAAACAACCAGTAGATTTACCATGTGAAAGAGTCTGATGCAAGTAACAAATCACTGAGCCCCCCTATTCAGCAAATTTTATCGTGGCAACCCCCCCAATCTGGGGGATAAGCCAAGCCACCGGATGCCTTCGGAGCCAAGTGACCCCCCCCTGCTTACACTGTCATAACTTGTCTTTTCACACCTCAAAGCTTTTTTCCTTTCAAGCTATATTTGAGAATCATACTACCAAGTCATTACCCCCTCGCCAAGCAGCTGTTTTATCCAGAGCTAATCAGAGTTCAAATAATAACACGTGGGCACCAATCAGCTCGTTCTGTCATCTGTTCGGTGATTGGTTACATGGATCACATTGGTGGGCGCATTTCAGAAAGGGGTGTACTCTGCTCCAAATAAGGTGCTTTGCTTTTTTTTAATTATCATTTCCTGGAATTTTTGTTTCAGCTTCTTGTGGACAGTTACTTCAACAAGACCTTTAAATTCTGAAAGGGGTCGTCGACCTTCTGGACCTGCTGTATACATAGCCAGCTTATTTACATCCTGTTCGTACCTTTGATTCCCAAGCTAATATAATAAGGGGCAGAGATTCCTAATGCATTTTTTTCTGGTTTATAGCATGTTACATACTGCTATCTTTACTTCGGTGCAGCTTTTCTCAGTTCAAGTTTCCAAACAAATTAAAACCTATATTTACTTTAACTCTGCTTTCCAATGCAAATATTTCTTGCTGCACACTCTGTTCGGGCAGTTTTAGTTCTAGGCTAATTGCCTTGCGAAGGTTCTGCTTATTTTCCGAATAGGATTTACGCTAACGTTTTCTCGTAATCCTTTAGATGTAGCTCTAAAGTCAAGAATCTGCAAATGAAAAAATAAATGTGAACAACAGGTGTATAATGCAGAGTGTCTGCTGTGGTTGGGGGGGGGGGGGGGGGGGGAGTCGGCGGGCACACCTTGGTGGGGGTTTTTCTGGGGGGCGCGGGGGGAGGACATGGGGTGAAGGGGAAAAGGCCCGGGGGGCGCGGTGGGGAGGCGGGGGGGGGAGGG
>JAODKM010000025.1:10402216-10413319 GCA_026780845.1 Petrocephalus sullivani
TGGCCACACGAGCCCGCGCGACGGGGGGGTCGGCGGAGGTGGGAGGGGGGGGGCAGGGGGGGCGGGGGGGGGGGGCGGGGGGGGGAGGGGGGGGGGCGTTGGAGGTGCAATACTTCATACAAAATGGCGAACCTTATCATTAGCCAATGGTATGTTTTGAATCAATGAGTGATAGGGGAAGGGGTGCTCCGAGGGCCAATCAGCTTTCAGCTCTGTGCTCCTGTGGCCTCGCCCCAGTATATAACCCTGCATCTCGTATATCTGGCAACCAGTCACATAAATAAAAATTTACAATGTAATTAAATATGAGTTTCTGAAATTTGATTTTAGCTATACACTATGTTTAGCTGTGAAGGGGAAAAATGAGGCTCTAAGTCCCAAAGTTGGGGGAGGGGGGTTGTTGCTAGTGTGAACTATCCATCTGTCCAGCATGGAATGGTTTGGTTCACTACCATTTGGTCATTGTTCTGTAGAGTTAAGCCACTCAGCGACTGACTGTTTCAAACTCTCTCTTCTCCCGTTGCTCACTTGCAGGTGATGTACTGCGTGCATATGTGCGTGCATATGTGCGTGCATATGTGCGTGCATATGTGCGTGTATATGTGCTTGTATATGTGCCTGCATATGTACCTGCATATGTGCGTGTATATGTGAGTGCATATGTGCGTGTATATGTGAGTGCATATGTGCGTGTATATGTGAGTGCATATGTGCCTGTATATGTGAGTGCATATGTGCGTGTATATGTGAGTGCATATGTGTGTGTATATGTGAGTGCATATGTGCGTGCATATGTGCGTGCATATGTGTGTGTATATGTGAGTGCATATGTGCGTGTATATGTGAGTGCATATGTGCGTGCATATGTACCTGCATATGTGCGTGTATATGTGAGTGCATATGTGCGTGTATATGTGAGTGCATATGTGCGTGCATATGTGTGTGTATATGTGAGTGCATATGTGCGTGTATATGTGAGTGCATATGTGCCTGTATATGTGCGTGCATATGTGCCTGCATATGTGCGTGTATATGTGCGTGTATATGTGCGTGCATATGTCTGCTTTTTGCTCCAAGCAGTGGCCGAATTACAAAATTTGTGCATGATCAAAGGAGCACAGCTGTTAATGTTGCCGGAATGGTATTTATCGGATGCGCTGACCGGCGACCCCTTTAATCCATTGAGCCTCTCTGGTTTGTTTAGCCCATTAGTGGCATCTCTTTTTGGAGCCAATATGAAAACTTTCGATGTCTGAATAATAGACTTCTGTTCAGAAGGTCACTGAAGGACTTCAGCAGCCTCCAAATAAGCATGCCTCCATTAGTCAACGCTCTTTACTACAGCCGAGTTCTTTCATTTCCCATATATTCCTATTTTATTTTTGCAGGGAAGAGCAATACATAACCCTGGATTTGTTATATGAAAGGTTTCAGCCAACAAAATGCAACAAAAACATAAAGGCCTTTTATTTCATAAACGCGTCGTCTCCTCGCGTCCGCCGTGCGCACTTCTCCGCAGTTCCACACTATGGCATCAAGCCACGGCTAGCCATGGGCTCACCGTGTTTTCATTCATGAGTTCCGAGAGTCATATTCAAATGAGCAACTGCTGTAACGAGCTCAGGGGGAATGAAAGTTGGCACACGTCCTTTGCAAAAAATTACCTCTTGAGATTAGCGAACCCTGACGGTGGCATGTTAAATAACAACCTACCAGGTGAAGGAAGAGGCAACAGATTTTTTCTTTAGACTTTTAAGCCTGCATTTCATGCATGATCATTGATCTTAGTTTGTCATCTTTCCTAGTGACAACATAAAAACGAGAGTAGATGTCGTGCATAAAAGTTCGCTTTTATAGTCAATTAGCTAGAAGAGGATAGTGTAGCCAATTTCTATGGGCATCATTTAGAAACTTTTACTTGATTTGAATAGTAAGAGTTTGACATTTATTTTCTTACGAAGTCAAGACCCCATTTTGTTTAATTGTTGTTTTTCATTTGCTGAATGGCGCGGCCATTCGCTTCTTATATGAGGCCAGAGTTTGTGGGCTTTAACCGATGACAGTGGTGCTTGTTCTGCTGACGTTTGATCAGTTAACTTGCAATGATTTCCCTTGTAAATGGGGGCTGTTATAAAAGAGAAATTTTACCTCCTGAAGGCAAAAGCACAATCTCCATTTGCTGTGTATATCTCTACAAAAACAAGCACGGAGTGTAGTTACAGCGGAATTTTAAGGTAAAGTACGGCTCTGAAAATCAAGAAGATGGATTCTCTCATCAGCTGGACGGGGCCAACGATAAAAAGTATCCTTGACAGGAGGACAAAATGTACCACTTTATTCTGATGGTATCGCATTTCTTTCGTGGTGTAGAGGCAGAAATAGCGGATAGGTAGTATCATGTCTCAAGAGGAAAATTGGTAGCTAGAGGTAGGATTGGGTTTTAACAGTCAGCAGCAAATAAATAGGTCAAGGTCATAAACTGGAAGCAACTAAGTATGAAATAGATGTACACATGAGCCTTAAGAAAACAGTAATTGTTATTGCGTTGTTTTATTGACATTCATAATGAATGACTGCTATCTCAACTATCTCAACTATCTCAACATTAACTGTATCACTGCAGATTCCCATTGACTCTATGAATCCCATCAACTCGCTGGCATTGAATTTTCTTATGGGCCTGAGTCCCAAGTTCACAAGACAAATTTTAAGTCACTCCAGTTAGAAATGTATCACTTTTAATGTTAGATACAGAAACTTGGATCTGCCTGGTAACATTATGAAATTGCCAGTTTTTTTTTTTTTTCTTCTTCATGTGGTTCGATGGATTTTTTTAACGTTAAAGTGTATTTTTTTTTTATTATGCACAAATATTTTACACTAATGACTACTTAATAGTGCAGGACTTATATCAGGGCTGCCAACTCTCACGCAGTGAGCGTGAGACGCATGCATCTGGCTGTCTTCTCACGCTATACCTCCGATTTCTCTCACTGAAAATCTATTGGCGCGTTCGTCTTCATGCAGCCGCTTACAGCGCTGCACCGTCATCGGCCACACCCACCCCAAAATCTCACGCCAAGGTTTTTGGAAAAGTTGGCAGCTGTTATATGTGCATGCTTATATTAGCTAAATGCATGTTGATTAATCCATAATGAATTGTTTAATGGCGATTTAAAGTGAAATTTGATCTTTTGACACAACTTTATCTGGCATGCAATGCATTCACATTGATTTGCAAAGATCAAATGGAGGCGATTATTGATGTCTTAGCAATCTCTCTTAATGCAAGGCCTGCCACTGAGTGCAGATACATCTCCCCTGTATCAGAGAATGCAAAGGGAGTATTGAGTACTGCAGCATGTAGCTCCCCAAGGCCTTTTTATATTACGATAGCATCTTTCTTTCACTTTTCCCTACAGAAATCAGTAACAGAAGTAATAGGGCAATGAAAAAGTTAATTTAAAAGGCTTCTCTTCTATGTTCATTCTGAGTAATCTGAAGGCTCTTGCTGTTTCAAGTTAACTGGGTATGGTGCCTGATGATGAGTTGGGTTTGGTTATAAGAATTCATGGGCATTGTGGGTGTATTACCAATAAGTAAATATAAATGTGAATGAATCTCTGTTATGTAAATCAAGCATGGACTGTTGGTGCAATCCCAATGCAAAGAAGCCTAGAGATCTGTCACCGTGAATGTGTCAATGAGCTCTTTCGGTGATTTTTTGTATTTTTTTTCCTCTTTTCTTTCTTGTGTGTGTTTGTGTGCGTGTGTGTGTGTGTGTGTGTGTGTCCCCGTGTGTGTGCGTGTGTCTGTGTGTGTGTGTGTGCGTGTGTGTGTGTGTGCGTGCGTGCGTGTGTGTGTGTGTGTGTGTGTGTGCGCATGCACAGGAAGCGATAAACTCGAGATCCTGAATAAACAGGAAGCCTCCGCCAGGCACCACGTGGCCTACCACCAACAGGAGGAAGGGAAGACACAAAGGTCCCAGAAGTGACCTCCACCGGCATCCCTCTCGGAGACCATGCGCTAATTCGAGGGAGGGAGGAAGTCGAGGCGCCCCCCCCTCCCCTCCCACCTTGTCGACGCCTCCGTTGAGGTGATGATGACGACACCCCTGGGCGCCTTGTAGCCGGAAGCCCACACGTACCCGCCCGGGAGGGAAAGATGCGACCATGGACGGGGTCCTGGCGCTGGATCATGCTGGTGCTGCTGGCCTGGGGCACCCTGCTCTTCTACATCGGGGGCCACCTGGTGCGGGACAGCGAGCATCCCGAGCGCTCCAGCCGCGAGCTCTCCAAGATCCTGGCCAAGCTGGAGCGCCTCAAGCAGCAGAACGAGGACCTGCGGCGCATGGCCGAGTCCCTCAGGTATGCAGAACCTTCTAAAACATCTGGAGAACTTCCATAGCACCCACACCACATGCCTGTTTATAGGTTTCATAGGAGCCAGGTTTAATTTACAACTGAACCCCCAGACAGTTTAAAATTAGTACAGTGAAAATGTGGACAGAGAAAAGACCACGTTCAGTAATTATTCATTATTTGTTTGTTTGTTTTTTTCCCTGACAGTCTATTGGTGGAACATCTTAAGCTGAAAATACCTTTTGTTGTTTTTGTAGTTAAATGTAATAGAAAATACTTTCAAATGTATAAACAGTGATGGTCTTTGCTCCTTTTGATTTTTTTTCGATTTGAGGGGGAAAAAAAAGAACAAACCCTTAATTTTCCTTTCTCAAATAATCAAACACTTTTCAAAATGGAAGCGTTTGAAAATGGGCCAAGCTATATAACACAGTTGGGATTGGCAGTGGAATTAGATTTGGATTTTGATAGTATACCATCAGTCAGGGTTTTTTCTTTCATCGTGGTCCATTGGTCTGTAGATTGCAGTGTCTTCCTGACCCACAATTCCCTCTTCTTTGTGCGACACAATGCGGGAGCGTGTAGAACAGGATCCCGGTGAAAAAGCCCGTCATTGTGTGGAGCTCGGCCGCCCTCCCCCACCCAACCCCGAACCTCGATTGCCTGTGAATCCTCAGGCAGGCCAGTCTTAGGATCTAACCAACGCACTCACTATTGTGCGCCGTTCTGCTCGGGCTGCCAGGGGTCACCTTCAGCGGGGCCCGGCGTGGAGGCCCTGTAGCATGAGTGTAACCGGAAAGCTGTCCGAGTAAACGAAGCGGCCTGGTACTGACTGCTCTTATTCCTGTATGAGAGGCCTGGCAGATGTGCTTGGGCTTAGGGAACTGCCCCCCCCCCGCCAACCCACCGCTTCTTAGATACATCCAACCAAGCCAAAACCAATCAGAACCACTTATGCTGAGATGCATGTTAACCCAATTTAATTTGCCCTTTACTCTGGGGATATTAACTCGGCCCAATTAATATCAACTAATGTATATCAGGTGGTTAAAATGTGATGGAAATTGGGCCAGAATGTAAAGGGGGTTGCCTGCCTGGTGAAATAAGCTAATGATTAAGCGAAGGCAGAGCGAATTCTCCCTGTTTTCCAAAAGCCCCCGGTAGCCGCGGGCCGCGGCGGGCCTCGCGGTCGGTCACGTGACCGGTCGAGGCCACGAGCCGCACGGCTCAATGACGGGGCTGCGCGACGGCGGCGCTGATGGATGGGGGTTCGATCGGAAGATGAAAGACTGATGGATGCGGGGAGACGGGTGGCGTGCCATAACCACTTCAAGTGGAAATGGAGGGGGGGCCCGGGAATTAAGCCGTGAGACGTGGGATCGTCACGCGGAATTTCCAGACCCCGGCGCTGAGACGGATCTGCGGCAAACATGAAAACGAATAAAGTCCCAAAGAAGAGAGCAGCTGAGTGGTCTTCCTGTGGAGTACATGGCTTCCCACAGCCTCCTGTTTGATGGGGCCGTATCCCGCTGCTCTGGCAGCCGTGGCAAAGCAGGCAGGATGTACAGAGCCTGCTTTATCGACGGTTATATTATTGCGAGTCGACATTCAAACCCAAAAACTCACCATGGAGATAAGCCAAGAAATGCAATATGAGTATAAATAACACCTTTTGTGACACATGCTTTAAAAAAAAAAGAAAAAAACAGATAAGATCTTCTTTTTGCTACTTCTCGTGTGGACAGAGAGACACGGCCTTCTGCATTTGTCAGCCACAGTCCGTGGTCTCTAGTTCCCTGACCCGCACAGCATGCATTGAGCCTTTGGGTACCTTTTAAATCCCTTGTCTATATTTTTTCTGAGCAGCCTTATGGAGACTTAAGCCCCCACCACATGAAAGACAACCGATTTCCCCCCCCCCCAAATAATGTGTGACAAAACGAGGCCAAATGTGACAGCGATAGTATCTGTTTATATGCAGTACTGTCTTGCAGTTTGAGGTCCAGCCGGTACAGCCGACCTGCAGTCTGTTTTACACGGTTTGTGCAAGCCCCCCCCCCCCCCCACACACCCTTGTTTTATTTTTAATGGTGTAGTGTCAAGTGTGAGTGCTTGTGCTGAAAGCACTGGGCCCTGACTGCCACCATTTTCTGGATCGCACAGGTTACGCTGAATGTCGAAAGAAACTGTATTGTGCAGTCATGGAAACGCCGGTGTTGGGGGAGGGGGGTGGAAATAGGACCAGAAATAGGAGATGTGACACATTCTGCCAGCTGATCTGAAACACACTCCCCTTACCCCGCCTTCACCGTAGTGATGGATTAATCAGAGCGGCGGTCGCATCTGACAGCCACAGCGGTTGAATATTTCATGGACTTTCTTGCACAACATGTTCTGCTTTCAGCAGAGTCATGCTGGGATGAATTTTATGGGCCCCAAAGCTATTGGCCCACCAGTGAAAATGCCTGATATGCTGGTTGGTCAGTCCTCGGTGTGTGACCCGGTGCCTGTGATCAGAAGGTTGCTGGTTCAAATCCCAGAGAGTTGGCAGAATGATTTCACTGTTCGGTCCATAATCAAGACTCTTAACCTCGAATTGCTGTCCCTGCTTTCAGCTGTACATCACTTTGAATAAAGTATCTGTTAAATAAAGATATCGTACAATTGTTCCCTTCAAACCACCTTCCAAAAGAGGAGTCCAATGTCTCCCCTGGCGTCCATTAACACGCACGGCATTCGCCGAGTCCACCAAGCAGTCATGGGAGACAGGCATGAGGCGGGGGCCCCCTCGGCCAGTATAAGCCAGCTATCGTTAGCACTGTCGCGTCTCACGCCGGAGGACAGCTTATCTTTCCCCCGCAGATTTAAAAAAAGTGACTTGCCGCCCATCTCAGCAGAGACTTTCCCGGGCGCCCGATCTCGCTGGGGCCAATCACAGCGAGGAGCACGTGTTTTAACCCTGGTGATTATTGCGCTGATGTTACTCCCGCACACCCCTGCAGGCCATCATTTTGTGGAATCTAAATTAAACTCGTTTGTTTCCAGCCTTCTTGTCGATTTCTACTATATAGGAGCTGATTATACCTTGAAGTATACTCAGGTGGGGGGGGGACAGCCAGGTGTCTCCACCGTGGCTTTTGCCTGTATTACTCTGACGACATGGGCTTGGCACCACAAATGAACCCCCCCATCTGAGCTGCCTCAGATGAACTCTGGTTCCTCAGCCGCCTCAGTCCAGCACATACCCCCCCCCACCGATACAAAGGCTGACCCCCTGCATGTAGGAACAGTGAGGACAGCAGCATCCATATCTAACTTCAGGCAGGGGCAAATGTACATTTACATTTTATTTATTTAGCAGGCACTTTCATCTAAAGAGAGCAGGCAGGGTCAGATGGTCCCTGGAGCAATTGGCCGTTAATGGCCTTGCCAAAGGACCCGATGGTGAAATCCCACTGCTAAGCCTGGGACTCAAACCAGCGGCTTCCCGATCACTGGCGCCGTATGCGAGTACCACCTTCCAATGTTATGTAAAGCAACATAGCTAAACCTAAATGAAATAATTATGATTTTGCGATCGTATTATGATCTGTTGTTGCTGGCTGATGTTTTAATCCAAACTTACGGTACACGGCATTAAATTGGGGGGGGGGGTAGGATTATATTATGCTAAAGTGGAAAACTGGTGCGTGGATATTTCCGGTACTCAGCCAGCCCATTGTAGTACAGGGATGCTAAGAAATCATACCCCCATATCATGGCGATCTGTTTGCCAAATCTGCCAATGAACTCTTTAGTCAATCAATTGTTTTTTATAGAGCACATTTTAAAACAATGTGAAAATGCTGCAGCCAAGGTGCTTTACATTAAGGCGTACAGTGAACGTAAAAACAAGTAAATAAATAAAGAAAGAAAGAAATATAGATAGATAAACGTGAATAAAATAAATATAAATAAATAAATAAATAAAAGTAAATGACAATATATTAGCAAAGAAGTACAACACAGTACAACAACAGGGACTGTCATCGGATTTGGACCTGGAGGCTTCTCGTCCTAAACTCTGCGGATGCCATTAAACACTCTTAAGTACCTGCAGAAGGGTCATACAGGTAGATTACCTTGGGATGTGTAGTTTAACATGAAACCGAATTTCAATGTGATGTTGAACAATTTTAAATATTATAAAAATGTATATTTAAATTTCACCAGTTATGTAATTCCCCAAGAGTGACATGGATGCATTTATAATGAAATCAACCATGTCGTATTTAATTAAGTTAAAATACCCACTGGTGGTTGATTTTTGCATAATACCGTGTCTGATAACATGACTCAAAAATGGGTGAATTAATGGTCCACACTCAAACATCTGCGCTTCGTGCTGATTGGTTGGGGACATATTCTCGTCACATCTGTTCTCTTATGAGCAGGTCACGTCGTTACGAAAGGCAGTGGCCTTTCCATATATCCGTATTTATCATCTGCCTATGCAGTGTATTAGCTAATGTAGGAATGTTCGTGTTTTATGGCTTTATCCCTATGATTAGCGTTTCAGAATCGACCTTTCCCTTTTTTGAATTACAGGTCATTAATGGACAAGGAGCAAAATGTGTATTGATGGCAAAGGTTCGAGGCTCACTCGTTACTATAGTAACAGGTAATAGTAGCACTGCTTGAATCATTTATGCTAGTTTATATCCATTGTTTCTGTCCTTGGTTTAGGTAGCAGATTTTTTGCGACATTTTCAAATCAAAAACCTAATAAAGCCATTTTTGTTTGATGGGGGAAAAATGTTTTTGCTGTTTTGAATTTTTATATTTAGATTTTTATTTATTTGATGTGAATTTAGAGTAAACATAATTATTACATGGGCAAAGGATTCGCCTGTGCTTCCTACGATAGGCTTCAGGCTGACTGTAACCCTGTACTCGATAAGCGACAGGAAAACGGAGAGACTACACTAATTAGTAGGCACTCGTTGTGCACTAGGGAGAAATCTTTGGATTATTCAAACCCCTTGTGTGTTGGAAGGGAATAGCAGTGATTTTTAATTATGAAGAATAATAATAATAATAATAATAATTTTGTGTCACTCACACAGGGCTACCAATCCTTCTTCTCAGTGATTCATTTGGAAAATTTACCTTCTTTGTGAAAGATTGGTGTAAACATGAAAGAAATATCTATTGTAGTAATATTATCTACAGCAATAGCATGGCCCTAAAAGTTATTGTATTTTATGCTGCATTTGTTTGTGCGTGTGGGTGCTGGGGAATTTAAATTATTCTACTTGAATGAGCCTGTGATATGATCTTTTGCCTTATGTTTTATTTACTCTGTGTACTATTTGGAATATTGTCTTGCAGTAGGGAAAGAGCTTACCTTCTAAATAAGCAGATTTAATGTGTAGGTCACCATTAATCTCTGTTGATCTTTTAGATTTTTTTAACCCCCGTACCCACTTGTTAGTCGCCGTTCAGGCTTATTATCATTATTTTTGTGCAAACCGCTCGGTATTATGGGTATTGTTCGGGTACGCGACATGTGGCATAGGCCCAGTCACGCATGCCCCCTGCCTCTCCTTTTACTTTATACGTCGGCGTTCGACACACGGGCAGACGAACACCCCATGTGAGTCCGTAGGCAGGTAGCGGTGTATGTAATTGCCGACGCAGCAGAGCTGTAAAGATCGTGTAAATGATTCAGAGATCCGAGAGCATCCCACTCCATCAGCCTGTTAATAAGTTGCCTTTTCATAGCCTGCCTTTGTGACAGGCGCACCATGAGCACCGTGAGCATGTTTCGACATTCATTTACCTTGAATGCACTGTCTGCGTTAAACTGCGCTATTGAGTTCTGAGTGCTCGGTAATAGGATCATGCCACAGATCTTCCCAGGCGGCTTCCTTAAGTTACCCAGCATCCCCCAGGTTTTCAGGTGATTCTGCATAAGCTGCCAGTTCTGGTACCAGTGGAGGTGGGGGCCAGCGTGCAGGAGATGGGATTGTGATCATAGTTCTGAATTCGGCTTTTGGGAAAAGGGCCTTGATTTTGTAACATTGAGCGAGGTTATCAATGCTTCATGTCTTCCAGAGAATTATTTAAACTATGTAGGAAATGGGAAGATGGATGGATGGAACGTCCATCCATCCATTTTCCAAACCGCTTACCATTCTGGGTCGCGGAGGGTCCGGAGCCTATCCCGGAAACTACGGGCACGACTTTGACTGTGCGGGGAAACCAGAGCTCCCGGAGGAAACCCCACGGGGAGAACATGCAAACTGCACACACACAGAACCTGGGCGGAGACCTGAACCCTGGTCCCAGAGGTGTGACGAGATAGTGCTAATCACTGCACCACCATGCTACCTGGAACGTACATTGAAAATTTTGATGCATATTTTTATGTAAAATTTGTATTCACATTATGCACAGTTACAATGGAATTTGAAAATATTCGTCAATCAGTATGATATCCAGGTAAAAGATGGCGTTTGACAAAGCATAAATTGGTTGCCACACTTTGAGACTATGCATAATGCATTATCTAGTTGATATTTAAGCTACTGCACTGTGAGCTGGCACAGATGGTCAAATGTGAAAGCTTAGCCATGAGGCATTCCTATGTAGCGGGGGGGGGGGGGGGGGGAGGGGCCTCTGTTCTCTTGCTGGCGGCTTTGTTCCCTGAGGAGATTCCCTCTCCTCTTGATTTCTGTTAGACGCCTTTTCAGAGGGGGGG
>JAODKM010000025.1:10427815-10474047 GCA_026780845.1 Petrocephalus sullivani
GTGCAACTATAACGACACGTGAATAATCCCGCCCACTCTAAAGCGGCACTAAACTGCAGTCGAAACGCAAACCGAGCTGAACTGAGCCAAACCAAGGTGAGCTGTACTGAACCGTGCTGTGCCGTACTATGCAGTGGAAAAGCGCCATAAGACCCTTTCCCATCGCGCACTCCTCGATGAAACGTTAATAGGCCTCTGCGGTACTCGCAGGGAGGGATTGGGGATAGGGGCTGACCGGGAAGCAGAGCACACCACCAAAGCCACTACACGTGTATCGCCATGGAAACTGAGGCACCATCTCCTGCACGTGTATGTGGGTATCTCTTATCTGCACTCAGCAGCAGATACCCACAGAAAGCTCTCTGCAGTCTTTGAAAGTGATTTAAGAAAAAATAACAAAGAACCTAAAAACATTTATTGGGCATGCAAAGGGCCTTCCTGTGACTTCATTGGCCTGTCTCTGTATTTATATACATTATGTAAACATTTACGTTATGTAAAACCAAGTTTTTGTTTTAACCAACCTGTTGAGTATAAAGAGTCACAGTCAGAGAGTAGTTAACTGGTTTGCTGAAACAAAGCCTTGGTTTGGATTTGTACTTTCTGGACCGAATCTTTCCATCTCTGCTGGTTAGTAGAACACCCTACTTCAGCATATCCTCAATAAGGAACATGGTTATTCAATATTTAGTGTAGTAAGTGTTTGTGGCCAACAGGGGGCAAATGCTCGGGTTCAGTGGTGGTAAACACCGCCACTGTACACGTAAAGAAGCTTATAGTCCTATGCATTGTTTTACGCACTGCAGAGTCCACGTACGCCGGACGGATAAGGTGGGGACCGAGGCCGCTTTCCATCCCATCGAGGAGTACATGGTACACGTGGAGGATCAGTTTGAGAGCCTCGCGCTCCGGATGCCCGTGGACAAGAAGCGTGTGTACCTGGCCACCGACGACCCCTCGCTGCTGCAGGAGGCCCGGACCAAGTGCGTAGCCTTCGTGTGCTAGGTCTGGTAGTATGCAACTCTGTGGGTTAAGCGTCCTTGCCTGTAATCAGAAGGTTGCTGGTTCAAACCTCGTGGGCGGGTAAGAATAACACGTAATTATCATATTGGGGGCGATGTGTGGGTTTGGATGCTGTGCCTGTGATCTGAAAGTTGCTGGTTCAAGTCTGTAGTTCAGGTAGCTTGATTTCCCCTCTGAGCCCTTGAGCAAGGTCCGTAACCCATGATTGCTCTAGGGACTGTTTGACCCTGTTTGCATGTTGCCTTGGATAAAAGCATTTGCTAAATAAATTTATGTAAATGTGCGCATTTGCATGCTAAAGAGTCACGCCGTGTCTGCATGTCCCATATAGATACCCGGATTATGAGTTCATCAGTGACAACTCCATCTCGTGGTCTGCCGGCCTCCACAACCGATACACAGAGAATTCTCTGCGGGGAGTCATTCTGGACATCCACTTCCTGTCCCAGACCAATTTCCTGGTCTGTACCTTCTCCTCGCAGGTAAGCACACACCGGCAGGAGGTGTGGGGGGTGGAAAATGAAGCCGATAAAATTGACATCTGCTTTACGTTATTTGTTCAGAGCGTCCCTGCAGAATAAAACGGGCATAATAAAACGATAAAGCAAGAAATTCTCCGGCTTATTACGTCTTATCGTAATACTCAGCAGGACATGTAGGGCGTTTTCAGACATACTGTATTTCAGCCACATCCCGGCTTACGAATCCTCCAATCCACAGGTTTGCCGCGTGGCCTACGAGATCATGCAGACGCTGCACCCCGATGCTTCCGCCAACTTCCACTCGCTCGACGACATCTACTATTTCGGGGGACAGAACGCGCACAACCAGATTGCAGTGTTTCCGCACCAGCCGCGCGGCACCGACGACCTGGGGCTGGAGCCCGGTGACGTCATCGGCGTGGCCGGCAACCACTGGGACGGCTACTCCAAGGGGATCAACCGCAAAACGGGCCGCATAGGCCTCTACCCCTCCTACAAAGTAAAAGAAAAAATCGAAACGGTCAAGTACCCCACATACCCCGAGGCAGATAAGCTCCTACATCTATAGGAAGCCTCGGACCTGGATGTGACACTGCACACGTAGGAGAAGGGAGACTTTAAACCGGGGAGAGAGACTGCACTGTGTGTGAGTGGGAATGTGCGTGCGCGCACATGTGTGTGCGTCTGAGAGAGTGTGTGTGTCGGAAGGGTGTCTCACTACCGCACTGGAGGCTGTCGGCTCACTCCTCACCTCCTCTTCCTGAATCTGCTCCTCGCCAGCAAAGACACTGGGGTCATGGGAGAGTTAAAGCGAACTAAAGAATCATTAAGAACGAGGAAAAGAAGAGGGAGTCATCTGACCTCCTTGTTTAATGAAGGGATTGCTATCGCAATTGTTTTATTTAAAAAAAAAAAAAAAAAAAGCCAGCCACTGATGAGAGGAAATGGGAGAGAAGAAACTTAGAAACTTACTGCTACCAACTGGAAGATGATTTTTATTCCCATGTGCTGTTCTTTCTCCTTGTGCCCATTGACTAAAGCCACGCCTTCTCTTCCTCACCCTGAATTTGCCCCATCTTACTTGCGAGCATTTCACCCAGTGTCTCTACACTTGCTATTAATTTATATGAAGTTGTGCTTTTAATAAGTGAATTTTTTTTTTTTTCTAGGTCAGGTGCTTGTGTGCACAGGTGTGAGTGTTTGTGCGTGCGTGCGTGTGCGTGCGTGTGTGCGTGAGGACGGGTACATCCGTGCATGCAAGAGTAAGTCCAGCTACGGTGCCTAAAAAAAACAGTAAATGGCGTCTCTATTTCCTTTCTTAACTGATTTTTTTTTTTTGCACTCGGTGTGAAAGTGACGATGACACTGGATAGTAACTTAGAAGGCGTCACCATAGTGGTGCACCCTCAGCCAGCCTGTGTCTGGGCGGTGTACCCTCAGCCAGCCTGTGTCTGGGCGGTGCACCCTCAGCCGAGCGTGTATCTCAGCCAGCCTGTGTCTGGGCGGTGCACCTTCAGCCAGCCTGTGTCTCAGCCAGCCTGTGTCTGGGCGGTGCACCCTCAGCCGAGCGTGTCTCTCAGCCAGCCTGTGTCTGGGCGGTGCACCCTCAGCCAGCCTGTTTCTGGGCGGTGCACCCTCAGCCAGCCTGTGTCTGGGCGGTGCACCCTCAGCCAGCCTGTGTCTGGGTGCACAGTGTGACTGGACCCCGCAGAAGCCGTTTCGTCTTACTTCTTCATTTTTAAAAATTTCTTTTTAATCTTTTAACATTGATTTGATGTTGAAATTGGAACCAACATTTAAAACAATTATAACAAAAATAATAATTGTCATGACCGGTTTTAGTCAGTCATAAAGAGATTTTCATATTTTAAGTTCCTGGTCATTGTCTTTGATAACCAATCAAATAAATCTGAGGAACCAAGTCAAGGCTGTGTTGTTTCACTAAGAGGCCGGTCACACACCATCAGTCTGCCCATCTCCCCCCCGCCCTGCACCACCATAATAATATGAGCATTTGTACATTTTAATTACCATGTGAAAATATATACATCGTCATTTTAACATTAGATTTGATTCTAAGAATGAAACATTCAGATGGAAAGAATCGTAATTTCGGTATGGCTCCGCGCATCCTTAATGAACTGAGATTGCATTATGCTAAGCAGCAGTCCCACGTCTGCCTTGAGAGAAGCCAGAAACCCCTCGCCTTGTCAAAATATTTGATTATGATCCTGCTGTGTGATGTCGAACCACCTCCATCCGGCTCGTACTGTCGGCGTGTCACCATTTAGGCTCCGAATCACAAGACGAAGCGCTAACAATGAAAATCACTAACATTGCGGGACATGGGAGACGGAAACCCGCTATTTCCTTCTGCAACTGTCAAGAAGAAAAAGCTAATTACGCAAGTCGTGGCAGATGCAAAATTATACTTCAAAACCTACCTGGGTTCCTCTCTCCCTCCACATCCCCGCGCCGTGAGCCATATCAAAAAAAAATAATTAAAACGGTCACCAGGGCTTTATAAACACATGAGTCAACCGGTGGGTCATTTTAATTAAAACGTATTGAGAGGCAGTACCCCGTGCCTTTAATAGTCATTTAAAGGGAATGTTGGTTCAGCCAATTGTGTCGTTAATTGGTTGGCAAAGCAGTGCTTTTCAGCAGAGGAAAGCTGCCTGGTTTCAGAGCCTCACTTTTCAGCTCCATGCGTGGACATTGCCTTTTTGTTCACTAACAATCGGGCCTCGGCACTAGGATGACCCCTAATGTCCGCAGACGGGTGTTCTTCCAACAATCGTTAACATTTGCTGGTCCTGTCTCATAGCTCCAGGCCCCGATCGCTCGCTCTCCACATTGTGACAGAAGTAGTGCTTGAACCACAATTTAGTTCTTGCCTGTGTTCCGTTCACAAGGCTAGGAGCTACGAGTGGGCTTCTGTCTAGCTCTCGGGACTTTAGGTGCTGTATAATTCAGTTCAGGATGGATATTTACAAACCCAGCATGCACTGCACTATAAAACTCCAACATTTAAATGCGTACTATATGACAGCGGTATTCAAACTTTTTCCAACATGGCTCCCCTAGGGTTGATATAGCTGTGCTGATTTCACCCACTCCATCGCCACACACAAACACACACACTGACGCCAAATAAACATGATTAATGTAATTATTTTAATTTGTTAGCATCATATAATGTTTAGCCATATAATGTGTTCACATTATTGTTAGTATTTATAAAGGTTACAGTTTCAAAACAGGTCTACAGTTTTTTTTTTTTTCTCTCCCTCTCCCGCACCCCACCCCCAAAAAAATTCTGTATGTCCAGTAACATACAGTTTGAGTATCCCTGCTACATGTCATGATTACCATGCAGAAGTTGTAAAAGTGTTTGCCAGCCCAGTCCTGGGGGGCCCCCAGGCAGCCCGCGTTTTTGCTCCCTCCCAGCTCATCTGACTGGCAGGGAGTTGGGGGGGAGCGAGAACACGGACTGTCTGGAGGTTCTCAAGGACCAGATCGGGAAACACTGTTCTAGGCCCTAGCAGCCCACGTTAAGAAGATGTTCACCGCAGGTGCGGTAATTGCTCCAGCTTGGGGGGAAGGAGACACACCACATGAAAGCTTTACACTGACAGTAATATGCAGTACTGTTCAAAAGTCTTTGGCAGTCAAAGAAAATGTTTAAAGCTGTTTATCTGAGTAGTAAGTGTACATTTTCTCAAAGAAATGCAGTTTGACATTAGAACATACACCAATCAGACAACATTAAAACCACTTGCCTAATATTGTGTACGTCAACAGAAAACAGCTCTGACCCGATGGGGCATGGACCCCACAAGAAGGTGTTCTGTGGCATCTAATACCAGGACATTAGCAGCAGATCTTTTAAGTCCTGGAAGCTGTGAGATGGGGGCTCCATGGATCAGATGTGTTTGTCCAGCACATGCCACAGATGCTCAATCAGATTGAGATCTGGGGAATTTGGAGGCCAAATTAACTCTTTTTAATGTTCCTCCAACCATTCCAAGTTCTGCAGTGTGACAGGGTGCATTATATGCTGAAAGAGGGCTCTGCCATCTGGGAATACAGTTGCCATCAGAGGTGAAAAATTCAGACCAGGATATTGTTTCAACCAACTAGTTGAGCACACTGTGATTGAGACTCTTAATACTCAATTGGTTAGTTGAACTGAAATCCTGCTCTGGATTTTTACTCTTTGGACCCAAATTACCCACCTCTGGTTGCCATGGAGGGGTGTACTTGGTCTGCAACCATGTTTAGGTATGTGGCACATGTCAAAGTAACATTTACATGAATGCCAGGACCCAAGGTTTCCCAGCAGAACATTGAGTGTTCTGGCTTGGCTTGTCTTCTTCCCATAGTGCATCCTGGTGCCATCTCCTCCTCAGGTAAACAATCCACATGTATCTGGTTATCCACATGATGACCTTCTTCCAATGCTCTTTCTATCATAGCCAGCATTAAGTTTTTCAGCAGTTTGTGCTATAACAGGTCTCCTGTGGGATTGGACCAGATTCTCTCCCATATATATATATACACACACACACACACACACACACACAATTTCTCTATTGGGTATTGATTAGTCATACAAGATGTCAAAAATACATTAAATAGTTGCTGCAAATACTGGGGTAGCTTTAGGAGAGATTTTGAAATAGTTAAGCTGACACTCTGACAGATAAAATATAGCTTTACACCAGCATGAAGATCATTTACATATCATTTTTTCACTGCCTAAGACTTTTGCACAGTACTGTATAAATTAGGTTTACTATACATTAAAATATTGTATAGTAAAGGTGGAAGACTGTGTATACAGTCCTAGCTGAAGGTTTTATCAGCAACATGCAGTTTGCTGGTTCGAGTCTCCGACCCGCAAGTACCGAGGGGTACCCTGAGCAAGGTACCGTCCCCAAGCGCTGCTCCCGGCCGCTCGGCTAACTGCCTTCTGCTGTGCCGCATGGGTGGGAAGCAGGGGACACATTTCGTTGTTGCGTGCTGTGGTGCGTCAGCAACGGCGATTAATCACCTTCACCTAAATCACCTACAAGAACAGAAGAACAATCTAAATCCTGTGACTGGAAGGTACACTCGAGTTAGCTATCTCCACCGCGTTAGCAGGAACTCCAGCGGAGAGGCAAGGGAACGGGTGTGACATCGTCACCTGTAGAGTGTGAGAAAGTAGAAAAAACATTTAAATCAGGAGGAAACTACCAATGCCAGGAACTAGACAGCTGGGGAAGGGCCCCCTGGCACCGGGATCGACATTCTCCTTAAGCTGTAGCATTGTTATTAAAAGCTGTGATCATGAACTCAGCCACTGTCACAAAAGCATTGTTGGGCTATGATAATAATAAGCTCAACACAATTTGTTATGGAAACGGGCTCCTGGCTGGTAGAAGCTTCACAACAGTGACGCATTGATCTTGGCCCCATAAAAATCCATTTTCCTACAGTTTCTGCATGACATCATGGGCTTATGAGAATGTTCACGGTGAAATACATTGAAGCTGTAGATACAGCAAAGAGGTTACAGAATTGCGTTCGTAACCCAAAGGTTTGCTTGAAAGGTTGAGTTACAGCACACATGAGTGGGTTATTTAACTAGAATTGCTTCATATCGCTGCATTGAGTTATCAATTTTCGATAAAAACATCAGCAAAGCAACTTAATATGCAGCCAGCTGCTGTGAAGATGCACATCTGGTATAACCGTGTAATTAGTCTTGACATATAATTATAAAAAATATTCTTCTTGGTTTATTTCAGTGCTTCCCAATCCGGTCCTCCAGGGCCCATAGCCGGTCCATGTTTTTGCTCTCTCCAAGCTCCCTATCAGATACTCCACATTTTGCTTCCTGCCAGCTCCTGGTCAAAATATGGGCTGTTTGTGGGTCCCCAAGGACCAGATTGAGAAATACTGGTGTAGGACAAAGGCTTATTTACTGCGAGAATGAATGAAGCCAAATTAAATATTGGGGGGTACATGCCCCCTTCCGCCTCCCCCCAGTTCCTACACCACTGCTCTCTGGCACAATTCAGTTTTGGCTGACATTACGTCACAAGCACCATGTGAGAGATGACAGCCAATCAAATTCCAGTATAAAAATCTGGCAGGGAGATGGGAGGGAACAAAAACATGGACCTTCTGTGGCCCCCCGAGGAACCGGATTAGCAAACTCAGGTTAATCTAAATTGATCTCAGTCCTTTTTACTAGTTCTCTTGGCGTCGAACAAGAAAAATTCTTTTAAACTGTTGCATTAAAATCTCACTTTGCCTTTGGCTTTTGTGTTATATCAAAGACTCTTTCCACAGCTGGAAATCATTTTTCTTATTTTTAATGTCCACCAAGAATAAGACAAAGGTTTGACCACAGCACTCGTCTGTATACTAGTAACTTGACCTTGTTCATCAAGGACCTCACTCTTCACTGTGTGACATCAGCTCTTAAATAAACGTTGCCGTTGGTAACCTCTTACTCATCAGCACCGCTGTATTCTTTTCTGCTGTACATTGGTCTGGTCCAAGCTACAACCTCCAGACTCTTTGGCAGTTTGCCATTCTTCCATGAGCATAACTGTGCATTCAGCAATGCCCACTCCCACTGCCTCTCTCCCGCAAAACTCTGCCCAGGGCGTCCTGCATTATGATGCCCATTAGTGTCCGGCCCCTGCCAGATCTGATAGTGCGTGATTTAGGGCCGCGCTCATCGTCACAGCCAGAGAGAAATTGCAGAGCCGCTCTTATCACCATGGACGCCATATGTCCACACTTTTACATAAAGCTTCCTCTTCTGGGCCATCCATCTTCTGCTCTGGCACCCAGCGAAAATGACTGTTGTGTTATACATGCTGCCCTTAGGGGTCCGTGACGTTACTAGTTTTATTTAATTCTTCAGCAGTAACTGTTGCAGCCTGCCATACTATTCTTCCTACTGCTCTTTGCTGTTTGCACCCGTGACAAAATTTGCAGGGCTTAAAAAGTTATTAGCTGACATTCTAGGCTAGTATGCATTAGATCAAGTAGTTTTCCCAGAAATAGTTTTCAACTGTCCCCCGCTAAATAATAACATTACTAGTTCTGGTTCCAGCAGTATTTCAGTGATCGCATGTAAACCTTTTTGATAATTTATTTTGTATATGTATTATTTATTGTTTCAATTGCAATTAGTTCATAATTTTGATGCATATGAATGCAATTTGATATTTTTTTCCAAAGGTCTTGGTTGCCTCCTGTCATATATATGCATATTTGTGATGGTCCTGCACTGAAAAACAAAATCCCATGACCTATACTTTCATGATACCCTCTCCCCTCACCGGCTTGACAAATTGTATCAGGGGGGAGGTTACAAAAATATGTGCCAAGGCATTTTATTTATCAATACAGGATGGTCCCACAATATCCTGTATATAGGGGCTGAGAGTGGCCAATTGAAGTGGCATCCATTTTTTAGCATGAGTACCGCTTGAGTAAGGTGGGTGAATGGATATCTGCATTTCATTTGTTGTTGGATGTTCTTCATAATGAACACCAATGGCCGCCCCATCGACTTATATTAAATCACATGTAAAGATTAAAAACTGTAGGGTCAACCTTCAAAGGCCTGTCTCATTTCGAACTCTGAACCACAGGGATATGCGCCACATATCACGTTCACATATTCAACGTGGGCAGTTTGTACAGTAAGCAGGCATCGTCATCCAGGCAATTCCAGTATAGGATCATGGGAGGCCCGTGGCCTGTCCCAGGCAGTGTAGGGTACGGCACACAGTAGCCTAACTGCACATCACTGGGCTGTGGGAGGCAACCACTGTGACATGGGGAGAAAATGCAGGCTCCACCCACAGAGTCAGCTAAGAAAGCTCCTACCCAGCTGCTGTGCCAGCCCTTTCTAAGCAAAAATTATTTTTAGGCAATTCATAAGAAATTATTCAATTAAACAGGACCCGTTTAGTGCCTGACAATTATGTGAGTTCATAATTGTTGATATGCTTAATGTTGATGAATCATCGGCAAAGAAACTATTGAATTGAGAGTTCTATGTTCTATTTACCCTAATTTGAAAACTTTTCACTTCTATTTAAAAACGCCCACAGTTACAGGCCAACCTGAAATGACAGAAATAGTTCAATTAGGGAAATAATTAGTTCGATTAAGTGCTTAAGAGCTCCCCTGGAATGAAAATCCACACATTAGCAGACTGCTAATGCCGAGATTGGACACTCCGTGAGTCTCCGCGGCTGCGGTCTTCTAAAATGTCATCTTCCGGGCCAAATAACTCCGCTCCCAGCCGCCTTCCACCTGATCGCTGCTGAATCACAGAAATTAAGACGGAACAGCTGGTCTTTCAAACACTAGCACTTTCAAACACTAGTGGTAATACTTTGAATCTTCCAGCAAAGAAATAACATTTTGAATGAGTCAAATGTATTACTCACCCGAAGATAATTTGATTTAGAAGGCAAATGATTAAAATCACCTTACCAAATACGCGATTACTCCCAAAAGCCTATTTCCAAAGATCCGCACATTTTTCACTTTCCCAAAACATCTGTGAGAAATTCTTTCTCCACACATTTCTGCGGCCGTGTGCCTTAGCCAGGACAACCCCAGCGCTACCTGCTGTCCTGCTCTGCTATTTAAATCCTGTTTAAATCCCGGTATTATAGCCGAGCGGCTAAATTAACTTTTCATTTCTCGGCTATAATTGTGGAGTCATTGTCGGACATTTGAATAAATGAATGATGGACTCTGAGCCGGAAAAGGACATGGTGTTTCCGATAAGCCGCCTATGTCCCCCAACCACTGGGCTGTCTTTATAATAAAGTAGTGTGAGCGCTCCCTTTGCTTTAATTAACCGCGATACAGAGGTTAATTAGTTGCTTTATTCTCTGAGTCTTTCGGAAGATTATAACATTGCCAGGTTAAAACTGAGACTTTGTTCAGCTATGTTTTCTATACAGTGCCTAAATGGTTTTAGAATATAAAATATATATATAATAATATTAATATAACCCCCCCATGGGTGTTACAGTGGCTCAGTGGGAAATGTTGCCCCCTACCTCCAAGATTGGTTTTAATCCTCCTTCTACTCTGTGCATGTGTGCATTTTGACATTGTGGGTGTCACGATCAGCTGAGCCCAGCCCGTCCTGTCTTCTCCCCAGCCTTTCCCTCGGCGTAGGCCTAATCACCCACACCTGAGTCCTCTTTAGCTTTTCCCTCCATTTCTATCCCCTTGTTAGCCCCGCACACCTGCATCGTGTTTGCTCCCTGATGTCCTGCCCTTTCTTAGTTAGTCTGAGTCCTGTTAGCCCTGTCAGTTGTTGTTAATGTCGCGTGTGGTCTGCTTCCCATTTCGTCCCGTTGTTGTTAATGTCGCGTGTGGTCTGCTTCCCATTTCGTCCCGTTAATGTTGCGTGTGGTCTGCTTCCCGTTTCGTCCCGTTAATGTTGCGTGTGGTCTGCTTCCCATTTCGTCCCGTTGTTGTTAATGTCGCGTGTGGTCTGCTTCCCATTTCGTCCCGCTGTTTTCCCATTTTGGAAATAAACACCCCTGTGAGGGGTTTCAACCTGCAGCCTGCATTATGGGTCGTTCATCCTGCAGAAAGCGTGACAGTGGGGACCTTTTTTTAAATCTAAAAGTCTGTAACCGCAATGGAAATAAAAATACCAAAAGTCTAGCATTGTTTGCTTACTTATGGTTAAGGTTCTCATTGTTGGAATTGGGTTTTTCCCATGGAAATGAATGGACGGTCCCCTCAAAGATATTAATGCAAATGTGTGTATGTCATGTGTTTCCTCTTGGTAATCCATTTAGCTAATGCAATCCAAAGGCATGTACTTAGGTTAACTGGCGCATCTAAAGTGCCAGTAGCATTTGGGTGCGTTTGCTCTGTGATGGACCGTCATCCCATCCAGTGCATACCCCTGCCTTGTACACTTTGTGGCTTAAGATCCAGCTTCAGCTACCACCCTCTCCTGGATAAATGGTTGGAAGATGGATAGTTGAAGCCCTTTGCATCAGTCACTTCTCACACAGAGTTCCCTGTAGACGGAAACAATTCCGAAAAGCCGGCGTGTCTTGTACATAAAGTACAACTGGTAAAGGTCTCGATCAAGCGTCTTAATTCACTTGGGAAGTGCACATTAGTGTGTGTGTGACGTGATGCCAATGAGACAGCTATAGGCATCGTCTTTTCCCACATCCCTGTGCATGTGCTTACTGGTCCTTTATATGTCCTGTAAACGACGTTAAAGAGTATTCAGAGATCTAAGAAATTTGAGAACCATGTTGCATTTGTATCTTTTATTTGTATTTCATTTTTTGCTGTTTATGTACATAGATACCTAGAAGGAAGCCTGAATGCATAAGTTACTTATCGTCTCTTACATTGTACAGTGGAATCAGTCATTGTGATTCAAATGTGTAAATCTAAATATTGAGAGAGGAAAAAATGTGTACCAGAAGTATCTCCAAGTCGCCCGAGTGTTGGTGGCAGGTACACCAGAGAGGTACAAATTGGACGTGATGGCTTCTTATTGACACGTCTATCATTACAATTAGTTTGAAAGAAAAAAAAAAAATTCTAATCCGAACCACTGCACGCAAAAATATACACGCTGAAAACTGCACTGCAGTATTTTGCAGGGTTAATTTTTTCTGTTGTTATATAATGACTCTGTTTTTTTGTTTTTGAAGGTTCCCAGATAAATAGTCAACAGAAGAAGGAATTGTGGGGTTTATCGGTAAGTTATGATTTAATATCATGTATGTGATGATCGAGCCTTGACCATGTGACCTAGGAGACCTGAGCGTTATTTCGCTGTGCAATTATTCACGATGATTCATCACCTCACACGGCAGCACTGACGTTTAATGAAATCATATTCCATCTCCCAGTATTTCCTTGATAATGTGTTTTTTTCCTTCTGGAGAGTGATGGAGCAAGTCAGGAATATTCCTGAGCATAGCGTGTTTACCTGGGTTTTGTTCCTATTTCTGGAAATCCATCTCGAGTGATAAGGGAAACCGCCCAGAGCAAACTTCTGATTGAAGCAGGAAGACATTGGTGTGTGCACACGCATGTGGAGGTAAGATGCCCTTCTTCGCCAGCATTTTTTCCCCTAAACCCATGGCATTTGTGCCTTTTTCTTCCACTTTGACACTGACAGACCCCAGTATCTGCCTCAGCCAAAAACAAAGTGTCCTCACTGAGAATCATCACTTCCCACATTTGGAGGTGATTTGTTCCTGACGTGGACAGGTATCAGGATCAATATTCATAAGAAAATGCTTATAGCACCTAAAAATGAATCGGCCAGGTAAGGTTCTTTTCTAATCCACTTGTCGACTCCTTCAGGAAATACAACAGTCAGTTAAATCTGGAGTACTCATCATAAATAATGTAGATGTAGAGAAAGTTCTCTCCAAGTCATATTTCATAATGTTGCCTGAGAGAACAGCAGGGAGAGGGGGATGATCACAAAACGTCCCACTAGCTGTCATGTCTTGCACAAGAGCAGGGTTGCAGTACAGGAGAGTGAAGTCTAATTCCAGTCAGTTCCATCCCTCAGATTATAAATCCTTGCGCTTTTTGTAAGGTCCTCCAACTCGAGTGGTAACCCTACATCGGAAAATGGGCGCACAGTCACTAGGTAGATATATTGATTTGGTTTTAAAATTGAGACCCCGAGGTTCAGATGGCTGTCAGTAGTTTGAGGCGACGTCGCAGTGCTCGAGGAAGGCGTCGCAGCAGAATGTGGGCCGGCCGCGCCGATGGAGCTTCAGGATTTCTGCACTCTGCTGATAAAGAGGAACTGTATTGTACTCTGGGCGCCTGATATATTTTGATCCGAAGTTGCTGACTTCACTCCCTTCTGTTAGGGTTCCCTCGCCCGTAGCCACCATTGATCCCCCGAGGGAGACTCTTTCCCTAAAACCGGTGCCAAACGAAGACTGAAACATCAGCACAAGCAGATTTACAGATGTTTTCTTTATGAGCACATTCTGTGTATACAAATGGTATTCTGCCTTCAATAGGAATTACAGAGTACTAGCAAACACCGTATAGCAAGTAAGCATTGTGTGCACCAAACAAAATGCATAATGCAATACTTCAGGGATATTCTAAGCTAGCAAAAATATTTCAATTAGGTGACGCAGTGAGACAATGTGTGCACAATGCATAACAGGCTTCCGGTCACACGTACACCAGAGCACACACAAGCACTCACATGTACTGCACAGCTGCTCTGAGATGTCCCAGGCCATAATCTTTGGCACCTGAGCTAGAGATCTCCTTGTGAACATATGGCCAGCATGGAGCAGCAAGGCTGGCTGCTGTGTTGGAACAGAAGATCAGAGGAGAACGGTAATCACAGTCTGTCCCCTCGAATGCCGCCCTGACATCTCCACCACACTCCATCTAGTCCAAACCACCTTCCTTTCTGCTCGGAAATGTCATGAAAAAATGGATGCACAGCACTCAGGTTTTTTTTATCTTTCTTTTCTTTTTTGTCTGGTGTCTGTCTATGTGACATGCAGAGGCAAAATGTAAAATTGTAAAAAAAAAAGTGCTTTGGAGTGATGATCTGGGAGGCCTCCGGGGGGGGGGAGGAGGGGGGCAATAGGGTATGTAAACATGGCATAAAAAAGGAGGATAAATAATTCCTTAAAGGAAATTAAACATTGGAGGGGGGTGGGGCTTTCAAATAAAATCAGGATTAACGGGGAGAGCAGATCAGCCTGGGGAAGGAATTCGGAAGAAGAGGAACAGATCTGTGAAAGAAAGTTAAATATACACACAGCCGTATCGGGATGTATTACAGTTAATAAAGATCCAATTCTCCTGTGTACTGCGTCGACCCGCCACCACCGTGCTAGACGGCCTGCCAGCAGGAGCGACATGTACATCGAGCGGTGTTTCACCGGGTAATTATTCTGCACGATTCATAGCCTTGCTCGGCAACAATGGGCATTTTATTATTCTGAAAGAAATAGCGATGTTGTAGTACATTTGCAAATGTGTGCGCAGAGATCTGCCCGTTTGGGCCGGGAGCTTGGAATTAAATCTCTGTGGCGCTCTCGCCTTGCTGGCACAGCCGAATAGGCCTTGCTGTCACGGAGACCCGAGGGGGGCATCGGTGATGTCATATCTATTCTGAGGGTATATCCTCTTCCCATTGCTCCACTGGTGTTGCTGTCAATGTTGAGTCGATCCTTTATCTGTGCTTACCTCTGTAGTTTCTCCCCTCAGTGCCGGCTTCTGATACACCACTTACTAATGTCATCCTCCTAATTCAGGTGATGAAGATACAGACACGGGCACTTGTGATATTTTATGCGTCTTCACTCCATTAATTGACAGAGCTGTTTCTCTGCCTGTGTCCAGAGATGAATCAGATGAGACTGAAATTATGGGATGGCTGTCAGACTATTATACGCCGGTTTGAAAGGGCACAAATGTGGATTTTCAGTCCTAGGACATCCCTTCGGTTTTCAGCCGAGCATCTCCCATGATTTATGTACTTTTCTCTCTCCAGACACATGGAAACAGATGCCGCTGGGAGCCAAGGGGAAAAAATCCAGGAATTCTCTTTCAGAAGATGGATATAGATTCATATATTACATTACGCCATTCTTTATTCGTTTTTTCCCTAGACAAAGCTTGATGATATTTGTTGAATAGAGTAGCTATGGTCAGATTAAAGAATGATTTTTGTGGTAACACTTTACTTAAAGCCATGTTTTTATTTATTTATAAACACATTCATAACAAACAATAAAGCATCATGGTCCTGGCTGTAAATATTTATCAAAAGGCACAACACATTATAGCCATGTGTATTATGCATTATGAATGCTTTATGAAGTTCTCATCTATAATGCACTATAGATACCTTCATAATGCATCATAACACCCGGTATACGCATTCATTCAACAATAAACACAAATCTATAGTGCATTATAGATGAGGACTAAATAGAGCATTCATAATGCATAATACACATGATTATAATGTGCTATACCTCTTTATAAGTATTTATGGCCGTGTTACTTTATGATTGTGTTACAATAAATTATAAGAACATTTACTACTCTTTATGAATATGGGCTTCATAGGAAGTGTTACCGGCTTTTTTACAGGTATGGCTGAAGAAGATGTAGCTTTTTCTTTTTTACTATTAGCTTAGGTTTGTACTTTTTATTTTCCCTTTTATGCCATAAAAGTGCGCAATGCTCCTTCGCGGCACCCCTCTGTCGTCTTGCTTAGTGCCTTGTTAAAACGCGAACCTATAAATTAAATTCATAAAACAAGACGAGATCAGACGGAGCCGAGAATGAGGAGAGCGGCGCAGAGAGGCGACTTTGGAGAGATCACAAACCTGGGAAATTAAATTATAAGACGGACCGAACGCGTCAGCGGGGATAAGGCCAGAACCGGACCGGAAAGGGCGACACTGCCCATGTGCGCCTTTTTATGAATAATTCGCTGTTTGTGTGTTTTCTGCTGACAGCGGCGTTTGGCGGCCGGTGTAGTTATGCAAATGAGATGCCCCCATTGTCATGCTAATGATATGGCTACAATTAAAACGAGCCGGAGGACAGCGGAGGACAACAGGCGCTGCTGAGAGTCTCTGTTCATTATCCCTGGCACTGGACTGGCCTGGGGATACGTCCAGGTAGGAGAACCTGCCACGTCTCCCCGTCAAACTGAGTGTAAAGAATAATCACATAAAAATGGATAAATAACGCACCATAATGCTGAGTCGCAATTCCCTAAGTGGAGCTTGCTTTCGTTTAATTTCATCATATAGAATGGATCAGGAGTGTTCCGTGTGGCATTATAAACGCGTGCACTCGCACTTTTTTTGTTTAACTTTGTATCCCAAGGGAGAGAATGTAACTAATGAAATTTAATCGTAGGCTTATTTTCCTACACCAGCCCACTGCTGCCTGGACGCATTTTCCAAATTAGACGCACCGCGTCAAGTGTAATAAGAGGAGAAAGTAAGAAAAAATGCAAGAAAGTTCATGATTTGCTTTCCAATTGGATGGATTTTTATTAATTTTGTTTTTGTTTCCTTCTGTTTAGCTTCTAACCCTTTGTGGCTGTCTCGTGACTCCTTCACCTACCTCTGCTGCTCTTTGAACTTGCAGTTTCATGTAGCTTATTAACACGTCTTTTTAATTAATCTGGCTGTAAAGTGAAATTATTAATCATATCTAATAACTGGGAAACATTCTGACAACGTCTGCTGATTTCCGTGATTTCCGCCCAACCTGCACCTTGCGGCCTATCAAAGGAAGGCAGATCTCTGCTGCAAGGGTCATGTAGGGTCATGGTGAGCCTGCAGCCTACCCGCGGAAGGACAGGGCACATGGCAAGGCTCCTCCTGGATGGGATTCCAGTCCATTCATACATTTATGCATAATGATGAAATGCTTAACATGTCCAAGAATAATAATGGGATGATGTCTCATTAAAAGAGGGCGTAAATGTCTTTCACTGACTTACTGTTAAGTAATTTGAATATGGGAAAGGATCAATTTGACGTACACCATTGCCCATAGTCACTTTCTGTGCTGCGAGAGTATTAGAGGCAATGTCTAGTGCTGAAACAGTGGAAGATGCAACCATTCAGCTTGGATGAGGAACTGTGCAAGTCAGCCAACCGCTGAGCTAGCCCAGGGTCACAGGCAAAGCAGCACAGAGGGAATTGTAGGTAATGGAGCCATACTTCTCATCGGTTATTTTAACAGCAACCTGTTTTACACCCTCGATTTGGAGACCCTGTTTATTATGCTAAGAGGCATAGTGACTCTGCTGTGTTTTATTCACAGTCTTTTGTGTGTGCTGACATTAATTCTCCCTTTTTCTTCTGTAATCCAAATGCATGTGGTTAGATGAGTCAGTGCCTCTGAACTGGCCAGTGCGTGCCCTGTGATGGACTGGAGGCCTGTCCTTGAGCCCGGTGCATTGTGGGACAGGCTTCAGGCTCACCGCGACATTGTGTGTACTTGGTAAGTGGTGCCGGGCGCATGTTTATTTTGCTAACAGCAAATCTATCTGAAGATACAGGACAGTCCAGAGCCAAGCTGGACTCTGTGTAGGATTAAAAGAAATGGGGTGCCATCTCCCAGTGCTATGCAAGGCGCATTCAGAATTTAAAACATGGTCGTGGTAACATGGTATCTTCCTAGAAAATCTATCGTCACTATAAGTCACTATAAGTGATGTGATGGTAAGTTGCTTTCACACCACCAAGGAGAATGATGGCAAAGTTGTTACGTTCACGGAAAATGGTAGTGTGGCGTGTTAGGAGTGTAAAATCTATACAATGCAATGCTCACGGGAGGTCTTGGGACACTTGCTTAAGTCGATAAACATATGTATTGGTTTTAAAAAAAAAAAACAATCAATATATATCACATTCGAAACAACCAGAAGTTTGAAAGTAACACATTCAGTTCAAGTACAAATAAATTGAAAACCAAATTACAGTTCTAGTAGAGCTGATCTGAGTTAAAAAGTTAATTGACAGGCAGTCTCATTGGGTGCTTTTTAATTAGTAACACCTTTGCAATAACATCAATCACCAAACATTTGTGTTTAGTATCCCTTAGGGAGCCCAGGACTATTCAAAATGACAAGAACAGAACCAAGTAGGTCAGTCGAAAAATGTATTAATTATTAATTAAAAAAAAAAAAGAAAATGTCTCTGTGACAGATATGTGCAGATATGTTAAACATTGCTTGTCATTGGATTTTTGTTATGAAAAAGTACATTTGCAACATTATTACAGACTTAAGCTAGTGTCCCAAGACTTCCTGTGAGCGCTGTCTATGTGCACTGGTGCCTGGCGTGACAGGAATATAGCAGGGTGCACACACACTGTAGCAAGTGGGACTTCATTGTGTCCCCAGAGTTTAGACTGCAGATTGGTGGCTGATGAACATCAGGAGTGGAAGATATTTGGGTAGAGAAGTTCCGGACTAAAGGCTCACAGTGTATTTAAATGTATTTAAATTAACTGGTTGAGAAGTGAATATGCCTAGTGACTGGGGAAGGACATGTTAGGGTATAATTCATATAAAACCCTATATACACAGAACAATGGGATATGGGTTAAATATCTGTATCTTACATATATTATGTAATATGCAAAAGTATGTAAGAATAACCTTTATATTTGGGATGGAATAGCATCCCTGACCAGGATAAATATTTCAAAATCTGCTGGAAAGCGTCTCATACTCGGATGATCCCTCAAACTCCCTGTTCTGTCTCCATAGTTCGGGCCCCCCCCCTGGAAATTCGTGGAAGAGTTTTGATTGATCTGTCTGGAAGCTGCCGTGGTGATGCACGGGACGGCTGTGCGGGGGCTTGGCCCCCACGGCTCCCTCGTATGTGGCAGGTGTCTGTCATGCGGCGTTAAAAGGCTGAAGAATTAAAGCTAGCGCAGTGTGGGCGTGACAGACCTGGGAGAGAACAACAGCTTGACATGGCTTGGAAATCCCAGCAGGGCCAGGAGTTCGTCCATCTCCGGGAACTGGGAGGCAGGTCTTCTTCTGCCACCACATGGGAACCCTCCCCCCCCCCACACTCCCACCCTGCTGCTTAAATAATGCATTAGTTCATTTGAAATAAAGTGGTAAACAAGAACATGCAAAGACCACCCCTGAGCCTATCCATGGCTTTGCTCAGCCCGGTGCTGTTGCTACCAAACACACACAAACACAAAAGCGACACATAAAGAGGAAGCTATTTACAGCTCACAAACACAGCTCAGCACCCGTCCTTAAACTATGTGTTTGTCAAAAACAAAACATTGTTATTAAGTGGTATAATGTGTTTGGGGGCACCATTAACGGAGGGATGTTAGCTTGATTGAAGAGGCTAGGGCAGTCAGAAGAAAGATGTGGAACATAATTGGATTGTCCTGGATTAAGAGCCCAATATTATATGCCTTCGTTGGGCCCAAAATCTGAAGTAGCACCCTTCAATGTGTAATACAAATAAAGAACAGTAAAAAGACTTTGTAGCACCTGCGCTCTACAACCACAGTTTTATTGTACTGCTACATTTTGTGCTTTCAGAAATTTTCTGAACTGATTATATTTTCTACTTGGGTACCTAAAATGTCCTATAATCTGCACGAGCGGACACGCCCACATTTTCTGTTGTTTTAGGGATTCCCAGGGATTACTTCAGAGACGAGATCTCCATGTTGCCAGGGTCACAGCGATCCACTGGTCCTATTTCCTGCTTTGAACTCCCACCCAACAACCCAAGGGGGAACCTTATCTTGTTGCCATAACAACATAGCCTACATTAATTTCTTTTGTTATAAAAAAAAACAGTTGTTCACCATCAAAATCAAAAGCTTTGGAAATAAATGCTGCATTAAGGCTAGTAATCTTTCATTTTGTTCCGCTGACATAAAATGTAAAAAGAGCCACAAGCAGAATTTCCAGAGCAGAAAAACGAAGCGGTTTCCAGCGGACAGAAAAAAAACAGGACCACTATATTTCTTCAGCTAATTCTTAAAATAACATAAAAAAACATTTACATGCAAGATGTTTCATGCAGTATGCACAGAAATTCCCAAACGTTTTTCACAATTTAATTGCAGTATGAGACGATCTACCATGGAATATATTTTGGAATCGTATATTTTGCACAGAAGCTGTGACATATTTCTGTTATGTAAATGTACACAGACACAACATTTTGTATTACCATTTATGACGGCAGGGCATTTCTCTAGAGCGACTAAGTGAACAAGAGCAGGAGTTACAGGTTACAGGACTATCTACTTAACTATCATAGTACTCAATGCCTTGCAAAATCTCAGAATAGTTGTTTCTCTTTAGGGAAATCATCCACGATCATCTTCACCAGGCTTATTCTGACCTATCACCTGTTTACAAGTGTGAGCTTTAGATCCATCTGAATCGTTACAGCGGGGTAGAATTGTGGCCTTCCACTTTCATGGTTGTGGAGTCAGTCCTCATCCCCAGCTTTGTGTTTGTGGAGTTTGCATGTTTTTTCAATGAATGGATCTTTGGACCCACAAATTAGCTTCTTAGGAAAAGAAAGTCATCTTCGCCTGTTATCACTATGGCAAGTAGGATCCTTTCATCCAAGCACACTCATGCAATTGCTTTATCTATAATTAATTGCTCATTTAATTTTTGTAGTGTATTGTCTGGACCCCATAATTTGTTCTAGAACAATTTTAGAAATGGTTGTTCAGCTTTGCATACCGATTCAGATTACATCATGATAACTGTTCATATTTAATTGTTTAAGTAATTCTAAGTAGTTCTAAGTAACTACAATTGTTTATTTAGTTGTAAGTAATTGCAATTTGTTCAGTAATTGTAAGTAATTATGTGGTGACAAACTGTTAGACCTTCTGTCTGTGTTGAGAATTACACTGCAGTTGGGTTAGTCAGGAATGTGTATATAGTGTGATACAGGTATATAGGTTTTGTTTGCTGTAGTTGTAGACAGCTCCCTTTACTATACACTGTATATTAACATGCAACAGAAGCAATATTCTGCAACCTAGCCACTTTCAGGTTATGAGTCTGCTTCATACAGTACTGGCATTAAATGTGGCCTTTCTTTGTTTGGGCTCAGAAAAAGCCCCATATGCATGTGCACTACAGCAGACCATAAAGGGTCCGTTGTGTACAGTACCCATTCTAGGTCTGTTGTATTTTGTTTGCATACATATTGCACTATGTGTACAAAGGCCCATGTCCTGCTCTCCTGTTCCGCACTTTAAATACTCTGTAAATCCTTCTCTTGTCACTTGTGGTTTGTATGACGCACCGTGGTCCTGGGGGAATGCTGTTCTGTTCCACTGAATACCTGTATACGGATGGTATGACAATAAAGCCCACTAGACTTGACCTGATCTTTCATAATTGCTTATCCAGTACACGGGCTGAGCCTGGGGCAAATCAGGTGGAGGAACAGGACATGAGGCATAGGACACCATGAATAGGATGCCTGCCAGTCACATTTACTGAGGGGAATTTAGAGACACCAAATCAACTTTGGCACTGCAGGAAACCCACTCAAAGAGGGAGAACACGTAATCTCCGCAAACACAGAGCTGGGGGTGAGATTCAAATCCACGTTCCTGGAGGTGTGAAACTGCTACCCACTGACCTACCAGGCCACCCCGAAGATAATTTTTTAGTAAACTGAAACAGGCGGGTGGTAAGTAAAGATCAGGCAGCAAAGTCAGCAAGGCCAGCCAAGACCATGCTTGCAATGACCTGGTAGGAGTCTGTTTAAATGCCAGATCCTTTAGATGCTGCTCAGAATTAATTATCTATATCATAGCATAAAACTCTAGCAACCAGGGTCAGTATTTTAAGATGCTGAAGTGGTAAATTTCACATTTACTCGCAAGTCTGGATATAGAAACAATTTTTCGTGAAGGGGTGAAGAGGTCGTGATTGAACAGGTTCACACTTCAGTTGACAGTCCATCGTATGTGGGAAGCTGCCGAGGTGGAACCTACCCGTCAGGTGAGGGAAAAAGGTGGGAAGGGTTACGCTCATTTGTCCCGCAGACACTTTTGTCTGGAGTGACGTACGTACAAGTGAGGCGGATAGTATGTTGCGCGCATACGGCCGCCGGGGAGCCAAGGAGCCGTGTTTGCTGCTGAGTGACCCGTGATAGGAGCTATACAAAGCAGAAGACTGTTAGAAGCTGACATCTGAAGCACCATGAGGTTCCTCATCACCCTAGCGCAGGGTGCAGGAAATGTCATTGGAGCAGATGCCCTGTAGCGGGTCACACAGCTCAAAGTCACTTTCTGCTCGTATAACAGCTGCATCCTTTCTTGTGATATTTGAAATTCTGTCTAGTACTTTGGTTGGAAGAATGCGGCTGTCGTTGCCAAACCTCTCTTTGGGGAAGCCCCAGTCATTTCATGTGTTTGTTCAATTTCACCAATAGCCCATTTCATTAATTAGCTAAATTAGGAAATTAACTTCAGGAGGTACTGATTATGCACACAAGGTGTATTAGCAGTTAAGTTTAACAAAATCTATGTTTAAATACAGATTGTTTCTAGCCTGTCTTCCCCGTGTTGTCCTTGGGTCTCCTTTGAGTTTCCAAAAACATGCTAAGGTGAACTGGAGATACCAAATGTCTGTAAGCATGAATGGTGTGTGTGTGGTTATGTATATATATCATGTTCCCACAATGTAATAAAACATTGACATTGTGGGGAAACTCAGTTTTATGAAATTTGTGACTACAATCAAAACACTCATGGTTAAGGATTGGCCTGGGTAGAGGTTAAAGTTGTCACTGCTGAGATTAGGGTTTTTCACATAGAAATGAATGGACGGTCCCCACAAAGATATACATACAACCTCTAGGGATGTGCTCAACCCCCCCCCCCTGCAGAGGGCAAACAGGCATGAATAATGGAAGGTGGGGTGGAGCAATCGATGGGTGATGGATGGATGGATGGATATTGTCTATTCATACAATACAAAATCACATGCCAAGAAATATGTAACAGTGTAAATTGTCTGTGTTTTTGTGAACAATATGCACGCTGACTCACTGTCATCGTGTCTTTCAGAATGATGCAGCAATACACATAGCATATGTGATACTAAATTGCCTGCAGCCCACTATAATTTGATTCAAACAAGAACTTGGGAAAGAGCTCTGTGTATTAGTAAGATACCTGCAGAGGAAATTGGGTCGAAATAAAGTGCTATGTCCAGAGAAGAAACTACTTCATAGCATAGCCTGAACGTGACACTGAATGTTTATTTGACCCCCCATCTATAATAATGATCCAGTAACAAAGTCTCCTATAAGGGTGTTTAATCCAAGTAAAACTGAATATCGCGTCATTAAATCATGCACATAGGCAGAGTTTGACATTTGCACTTGTGGGGGGGGGTAAAAAAAAAACCCTGCTTAACTTACATGTTAACACACATATCTGATGCATACTTCATGCACAATTTTGTCTATGGGTACCAACAATCCCCTTACGGGAAGGTGCAAAGGGCCTGTATAGAACGCCATGCAGTGATAGTTGGGACGGTCATGCCGCTAACAACATTATAAACTGAAATTTCGGGTTTACAGAATCTGTAACAAAATAGTTGGAGCTTCCTCCTGCCTTCCAGCACATTTCACTCCCCGTTCCTTCCTTGCGCGGGTCAATACAGTTGTGTTGCTCTCTTCTTTTCCCTTTAAATGCCGGCGATCGTCCTGTGCTGTGCAATTTGTAAGATAATTGGAAATCAATTTTTGGTGAGAAACTGCAGGGTCTACAGGTCTACGTTGACCTAATTTGTGCACATTCTGTAATGCAGCTTTACGTTTACCTTTACTTTATTTAGCAAACACCTTTGTCCGAAGCGACATGCAAATGAGGCAGACGGCACGTTACGAGCGTACACGCTGTCAAGGAGACGGCATCAGTGCAGCTGGGCTGAGCTTCCGATCAATGCCGAGGGACGAGCGTAAGCGGAACTGGAGCAGGAGCTACGCAGCTTCTTACAACAAAGTGAAAACTTAACAACACAATTTAACGACAAGAACTGCAGCGTTACGAATATTCCGGGAACACAGGCCTCAGTTTGGTGGAGTTGCTCCTGGAACAGATGGGTTTTATGGCGTTTCTTGGAGAGGGACTGGATGGGGTTCCACACCTCATACCACCATCAGAGGTACCGCAAAAGAGGAACTTCTAGAGTTACGCTCCTCGCAGAATTTTTGGTATGTTTCTGGGGAGTTCCCCGAATACACCTTTTCTGTCCCTGGGAATTGGTGTATGGGGTATAACAGGACTCGTATGCCTGTGTCGGCCCAGCGCTGGGGTTAACAGCTGCTGCTTTAAGAAATAACATTAGTAAAATGAAAAAGGCCGGGCATTACTAGTTTTTTGCATGTCAGCATCTGAGCAAAAATCTCCCTATTAAAGCCAGCCGTGTAGTCCAGAGAGGGCAGGGAGGCGTATTGATTACCTTGGAGCACTCGTCCCGACTCTCAGCATTATTGCAAGAGATCATTTTAAACAAAGCTATGGAAAGGGCCCCTCCCTGGTTATCGATTCCTGCCTGGGACCGGGCCAGGCTTCCAGAGGGCCAGATTTAATGGCCGTGGCCTTGATGGAGCCCATGTCCGCTGTTGGAAGCGTGGTACTGATCTTTCCTCCCTTGCCGTGGGACACCGCCTGTCCACTTTATTGGGCAGCTTTCTTGATGCTGCACAGGTGTATGTGACTCAACCAGCCCTGAAGCTCATAAATAACATCAAGTTTGCTTGCAACCAATCTTATAATAAGGAAAAACAAGACTGTAGAAATTGGGGTAAGTAGTTTTCCAGAGTAGCACACGTTTCCCATTCATTTAAGATAGTCAAGGGCTATAATCCGTCATGGCAGGGGTAAATGAATTGCAGATTATTAATAATAATAATAATCTTTATAACAGAAACATTAAAAAGCCATATTGAGGTGAACAGAATCAAACCGGTTTATTTTTACTTTCAAATCCGTTACTAAATTACTACACTATCTGTTAATCTTCCACAACCGCTGATCCATTACAGGTCTGCGGTGAGCCTGGAGTCTATTAAATTGCTCCCAATATCACTCCACCCCTACTAAGAAAATGAGGCCCTCCGTCCAGCTCTGGCGGTGTGATTTGTGGGTGACGATTCATTTGGCCTCTTAACCTGCCGCCGAGCCGAAGCTGGCATCCCGACCGCCGACATTCAGATGCGATGGAAACGCCGGTGCTCATTTAGCTCCTGCCCCCCCCCACCCCCGGCAAGACTGAGCAAGCACCCGCGCAGCAGAAAGTGCCGGCGGGGGCCTGCAGCGATGCCGAGGTGTCTCCCAGGCAGTGCCGGAGCGGAAAATCAGCTGAACTGCCGAATTCCCAGTGGGCCGTCACGGTTCTGGACTGGTGCAGAGATTCAGGAAGCTCAATAATTTTATGTTAACCCTATAGCTCACTCAGTGGTTCTCAAACAATATAGTGTGCTCTTGGGACCCCCCCCCCCAATAAAATTTACCAGTCAGTGGGGGTGGCATTCCCAGGCTGAAACCCAGTCCCACTCCAGTCCTGCTCCTAGGGCCCCAGTATGGGGGAGAAACTGCTATAGATTCTGTAGCACTTGCACCTGGGTTAGTGATTGACATGAAAATCAGGACGAGAATAGCAAAACACACATGTGCCTGAGTGTGCTTGTGGGTGTAAGGTAATTACCAGGTGGATAAATGTTAGGTAACCGTGTCAGAGCATTGGGGAATGGCGGTTTGGAGAGGTGAGGAGGGATATTGACAGCCAAGGGAAGCACCGTCGTGCCTTGTGCAAGTTTGTGTCAGGATTAATGCTGATACTCTTGCAGTGGAAGAGTGTTTATACTACACATTCAGTCTTCGGTAAATTGGTGGCACCTTTTCGCCGGGGGAGCAGGAGGAGATATCTCGCGGGGATCGACACATGATCCGATGCGGTAGGGAAGGCGAGGAAGCAGTGGAAGTTTCCAGTAGCCTCGAGCGATGACACCGTCAAGCTGTATAAATGGGGGGGGAAAGTTATTCTGTTTGGTTGGAACTGTCACATAAGTAAGTAAATGTAAATGGAATAGCAGCGACAGCCAGCAGATGGAGGGACACGGGGTAAACTGAGAATGTTGTAGACAAGCTGAGATTCATCTCGTGGCAAAGAGGGCTCACAGAATCAGCGCGGAGGGAGAGCTGTGAAAGTTGACACCAGTGGTGCGAATGGGAGTGAAAAGCGAGCGCCATTACCGTCACAGACCTGCAGGGGGCGCAACACAAAAAAAACACAAAAAGACCATGGGAGTCAAGGAATTGATGCAGCAGCCTTAGCGTGGGCTACCACCCGGTTCTCCACAGATCTGTCCAGCACATACACAAATACACACCCCAGCTCATCCGCCGGGGAAGCGATTGTGCTCCTTTCATGTGATAATCGACTCTGCGGTTGCAGGGAAGACACTGTGTGTGAAGATTTCTCAGAAGACCACCGCTTTGGGCGAGCCTACAAGTTCACCAACAGCACAGGGACCTCTCCAAATTAAAGAGCACATTTCAGACTTATTGCGACTTCTATTATACAATAAGTGCTGCAATATTAACGTCCATGAATACGAAAGACTGAGATTCTACCTTAGTTCTTCTTTTAAATCCGAACAATATGAATAATCATTCTTTTCATTACGGCCCATTCCTTAAACGTGGCTGCATTAATAATCTTTACTTATTCCAGTCAAGTAAAACACATTTCATAAGATCATAAGAGGCCAAATAAAAAGCAGCTATTATGATCATTGACATCGGAAATTAGTCTGTTCTGTGCCGTCAAGTCAGCAAACGGCAGATCTGTCTCCGGCAGCATTCAGGCACAGAATATGTATTGGCGACGACACGTTTCTTCAAAGCTGCAGGAAAAATGAAGAGCTGGTTGAAGGACTTGATATTAAATTATGTCTCCACAGAGACATCGCTTGTTGCATTGCAAGAGATGAAAGGGACCTGGGCCCTGCCCTCTATTTATGGCAGTACAATCATGCACGTCACCATGCCAAGGTGTGTATATATGAGAGTGTGTGTGGAGGAAAGATAAGAATGGAAAAGTAACAAAATGGGTATAAAGTGTCCTGTGTATTGTGTGTGTTTAAGGTGGAGGGAGGCTGCCTACAGACACCGGGTCAATTTACAGAGGGCAGGGCACGCCTCATCCCTTCCCTGCGTGCCTCAGCAATCGTGCCACCTATCGGTGACTTTTAACCCCTTTTCAGGGCTCACGGGGCGAGAGGAAATGCTGAATTAGCGAATGGCAAAGTGTGTCGTATCACATCAGTCCGGGTCCGTTGTCACACTTTTGACATTTGTGCCGAGTCGCTACTTTTCAAATCGGCTTCAATCCAAAGATGACTTTCCTTCGCTTGTCAAAATGTTAAACAGATACTTAAAGGTTGTGGTAAGGAGAAGGAAACCTCTACAATTATGGACAACAACATATTGTAGATGTGTTCTTCACATTTGTGGTAGAATTTTGGGGAACAGAAGCACTGTAGTATCATATGCTATAGATATTAGAGAGAATAATCTGATAGCTCCTGTTGTGCTGAAACAATTGTAATGCCACTCTTTCTCAGACCTGAACCCAATACGAGGGACTTACTCTAATGAAATACAGCGAAAGCAGTGACCTTGGGCCTCACAGACGTGACGGCATTGAATGTGACCCACGGCGCTGTAAGAGATACATTCTTGGCCTGGCCGAGTCCCAACTGCACGGCCCTCTTGCTGAGCTACAACTGGTCACATCCCCGTACGCCCAGGTGACGAAGGAAACAGATCTGCTCTGCGGCTCCTGCTGCTCGGCCCATATGCGTGCTCACAGAAGGATCAGATGGCACGTCTGGCATACGATACTCTCTCTCCTCCAGCCCTGACCCCCTCCATACCACTCGCATCTCAATCAGGTCAACTCCTGGAGCAAAGAGTGTCTAACAAAAAGAGCAGGGCTCTTGTTTGATGTAAAGGAGAATAGGGGTGACCTGATGGGCTGTGTTATAGCCAGACTGGACTGAAGAGGAGGGTTTATTCTCATAGGACGGCAATGATGCACTGATATGGACACTCTGGTTACATCAAGTGTGTAAAATGATGCAATGATCATGGTGGGCCAAATATTTCATAGCTATAGCATATTGCTTTTCCTATAACTGTGGGCTTTTGTCCCAACCTTCATCCTTAATTACAATTAACCACTTAATTAACCATTTCTGATGCTTTGATATTTTGCCAATATAGGAAATACCAATATCGATACTTTTAATTATAAAATAATTAGTTGGAGCATTACGACTGATTACTAATTAGACCATTTTAGGGACAGGAAATGGTTGGAATGAAACCCAGCCAATGAAAAGCTTGCCAAGATCGGCGTTTTATACCTACAGTGTAAAGAGCCTCTGAGCAGTAGGCATTGTAAGGGCTGGGGACATCTTCTTATGTGAGCTTCTTATGTCCACTCAAGCTGCAGGGAGTGTAATTCCTGCGATGCCACGGAGGAAGGTACATAACCCGGTCTTGCTCAGTAAAAGGGTCCTATTGTAAACAATAACCTTCCCGTCCTGTTCTATCGCTGCAGACTCACCTCCTCCTCTCTCCCTCTCCTTGCCCTTCACAGACCGGTCAAGGAGGCCTTGTAGCAACTCTTTGGAAAAAACAAATCCAGTGGTGGGCATATGCTCGATCCTAGCCCACCACGGACATAAACTGCCAATACGTTCCAGTTTAGACTCTACCAAGAGATAACCAGTTGCGCCATGCACATAGTTTGAATGTAGCACAGTTATAGCGTATAGTTTACACCTCCTTGATTTTTCCTATTAGGTGTAAAGTCCATAGAAACAAAAAAATGTTTAAAAGTGGTGAAAATGGAACAAAAGTGAATAACCTAACAAACCTTTTTTTTGTTTTTAACATGCAATGGTATACCATTATCAGAGATCATTTTACTAACTTGTTACCTTTTCCGCTGATTTAGGTTAAAACTAGCTCACTGGCTTGACATGTCAACCATAAACTAGTCAGCTAAAATTAGCTGTCAAGCTAGAAAAATACGTTGGCTTGCTGTTATTTGTTTCATGTGAAATGATTGTCAAGCACCCACAATAAATGACTGACTAACTTTACCAGGAAATTACCACAAATTTGATGAAGATATCTAGTGAACACACTTCTTAGGGTGATGGTACACAGCAACTTTGTGAACAATGTTGCTGGTGACCTAGGCACTGAGCACACACTTGCCACTTCTGAGAAACTTCTAGGTTTATGCGTACGGGCAGTGTCCAGGTTATGAAAGAGGCATTCCCAAGTCACAAGTCACTAATACTATCACAGTGCATAACAACAACAATAGTTATACATTAATAATGGAAGTAACTACATACGGTACTGTACTCAAGCACACAAACTGCTGAAGAAGTTGTAGGTTCAAATCCCAGGCTCAGCAGATTGATTTCGTTGTTGACCTTTGACCTTAACACCCATTTGCTCCAGGGATTGTTTAACTCCGCTGTCAATTGTATGACACTTTGTGTCCAAGCCTCTCCCAAATAAACTGTAATTGTTCCTTCCTCGCAGAGGAGCTCTCCCACGAGACCTTGTGATATCCCTAGAAACCGCATCTACTCAGTGTCCACCTCCTTTCCCAACTTCTTAACTCTTTTTGAAGTAAAACCTGGGGGTGTAGTCTAATTAGCACAAACTTATGTTAGGCAATGCTGTTATGGCAGCAGGCAAGAGGCCGAATGTGTTGTATTTATTGCAATTCACCATCTGATAATAGGTCCAACTCCATTTATCCTCTCTTGGGTTGAAATGTCGCCATAATTATCTAGGCTCCTTGCCTTCCACTCACACCTAAAAATTGGGGGTAGATTTCTGATGCCATTCCTCGCACAGTGGCAGAGTGCGGTGTCTGTCACAAAAGCTTCACTACCCTCTGCCATCTGCACTTTGACATGCTTATTACAGATTGCTAAGTGCAACGTTCCCACCCTGCTTAATAGATGCATGATGAAAGTAGAATAAGTACTAAATATCTACATTTGCTAACGGATGTCAGTACCCAAGCATCCAAAGAGCTCATATTCCCAACCTCTTTGTCTAAAGCCAGGTTTCTGGGTCCAGTCCTTGAGGACCCCCAGACAGTCCACAGTTTTGCTCCCTCCCAGCTCCCAACACACACCTGTACCAGGTGTTTACTGGGATTGTCTGGGGGATCCACAAGGACTGGGTTGCGAAACGCTAGTCTAAAGGCACCAATGCCATCTCAAAACCCGAGTCTCGTCAACTGGCTGGCACTCAAGCCAGAGATTAAGGTAAAACTGGTTCTCATTGTGAATAACATATAGTCTGTCATACAAAGACGTATGTCAATAGATGCATGATGAAAGTAGAATAAGTACTAAATATCTACATTTGCTAACGGATGTCAGTACCCAAGCATCCAAAGAGCTCATATTCCCAACCTCTTTGTCTAAAGCCAGGTTTCTGGGTCCAGTCCTTGAGGACCCCCAGACAGTCCACAGTTTTGCTCCCTCCCAGCTCCCAACACACACCTGTACCAGGTGTTTACTGGGATTGTCTGGGGGATCCACAAGAACTGGGTTGCAAAACGCTAGTCTAAAGGCACCAATGCCATCTCAAAATCCGAGTCTCGTCAACTGGCTGGCACTCAAGCCAGAGATTAATGTAAAACTGGTTCTCATTGTGAATAACATATAGTCTGTCATACAAAGACGTAAATACAATTATGTGCATGAGTGTTGGCCTGTATGTGCACTGTGATAGATTGGCATGCCATCCTGGGTGTACCCCAAGCTTTGAGCTCCAGGATAAGCAGTTAGGAGATAAATGTAGTTTCGGAGTGAGGGAACCTTTAGTGAGCTGCTTAAATGTGCAAAGCTCTATTAATGGTAATTAAACGTAAAGCTTTACATTTGACTTTATAACAGTTGATGTAATTTTTAATGAGGGTTCGACTGCTTTCTTCCAACTCTGATATTTTTTAAAACACCCTTGTTTGCTCTTTAAGCAAAACGTGTGATACAAGCCCAACGCATGCTGACGATTAGAGCAGAATTAATTATAAGATGTAACTAAACCCCTGGGTAATAAAACCCCATAAAATCTTCTTTTATGCATTGTAGGAGATGAGATATGCACACCCTCTTATTATCTGTGACTGGTCTTGGGTTTAATGCAGCGGTGCCTCTGGGATCACCCCCAGCATCTTACGCAATCCCTAGTTTGGATTCATTCGCGCCTCAAGTTTAGATGAAAGTTTAAGGACAGTGCTGCCACCTGGCGGTCGTAGAAGAAAATACCGTAAGTCAAAAACCTGAAAATACTCAAATAGAATAGGTAAATGCATCACGTTCACAATATAAAAAAAAGAAACGTGCGTTCAATAGCAACATTAACAGCAATAGCCAAATATTTTAATTTTCAAAACAACTGAAATTAAAGTATTGTAAGAATCCTTGTTATCAACCAGAAAATTAGGTTCATTATTGTTAATGTGTTTCTTTGATTAATGATCATGCTTGGGGTATACTAGTTTAGTTAATAGTTTGCTTAATGATAAAAATATTATTTGCAGAATTTGTTTTATTTTATTGAAGGCTTGCACCTTAACGTCTTAAGCTCTTTCATATTATTAAGTGCCCCTTTAGTGGTTGTCAGGCTTCTGTTTTTAGAGCCATTTGCTAAATAGGTTTTAGATTTTAGATCGATCTGAATTAAACACTGTGTTGATCTGCCTGTTGAGAACCTGACAGTATATGTAGGCTACAGGAAGCCTACATGTGCTAGGTCTATATGTCTTTTTAAAGCCTTTTTGAAAGTATTAAAATTCAGCTTGTACTCGCGAGCAAGTAGTATTTTGGCTGGATATAAATAATCTGTACGTTACAAGTTTAAGTCAAACCATTAAACATAATGTAAAGATGGTCATTCTCACAAACTTGAGATATTTTTTTTTTAATATGTAAAATATATGTAATACTGTATTTGTTGTTTGTGTTGCGAGCAGGTACTTTACATCACCTGAACTTTTCAGGCATTTCAATCGTTTTACTGCTCTGATTTGTGGGTTTTAACCATTTTTCTCCAATCAAAAATCATAGAACACAAAACTTTTTAAAGCTTTCATCTTTAATGCATGTAACCCGCAATAAACAATCAAGATTTTTCAAAAGACAAGACATGATTTTTAAAAATGTTTGGTTAGTTTTGACATTTTTTCTCATCTCTGTAACTCTTGATCTGGATATGATGAAATACTTTTGTTTATTACATAAATAAATGGAAATATAACAAAACTGATTAACTACCCTAGAGCAATGTTTCTTAACCCAGTCCTCGGGGAACCCCAGACAGTCCACAGTTTTGCTTCCTCTCAGTTCCCAGTGCGCCTGTACCAGGTATTTGGTGTTCCTGATTGGCTGAGAGCTGGGAGGGAGCAAACACTTGGATTGTCTCGGTTCCCCGAGGACTGGGTTGGGAAACACTGCCCTAGAGGGTAGTTTGTCTTAAGTAATGTAATTTTAAATATCAGTGAAAATTGATGTCACATCCTCCTTGTTACTTGTACATTAATTTAGGGATTCAGTGTGTAAATATTTATGATTGTAAGTTTTGTTAGGTGTGATTAATCGCGATTATATCAGGTCCTTCCCGCCATGTCCACTTGACCTTCCTGTCTCCTCCTTGGTGTGGCCCTAACAAGCCACACCTGTTACTCGTTTGTCTTACCGCTCCTTCCTGCCCTCCTGTTAATCATTCCCAGCTGCCTCTCGTTAGCGCCCTCATCAGTCTCGTGCTTCCCAGTCGTGTGTTTCCCCAGTCCTCCTATTGACGGTGGTCCCTTGTGGTGCTTGTACCCGGTCTCGGTTCCCCGTGTCATGGTTTGGTCCCACGCGATCTTGTTAATTTCCAGCTCATCAATAAAACACTTTTTGTTTCGTCACAACGCCTGCCAGGAGCCCTTCGTCTTTTGCGTCATGACAGGTTAATCGCAAAAAAAAACTGCGATTAACTAGTCCCCCCCCCCCAATCGATTCCCAGCCCCCATTTATAGTAGCTGAAATAAATGTGCAGTCTTGGTTCAGTACCTCCACCAGATGGCAGTCTCCTTCCCTTCAACATTCCAGGTGGTGATTCCATGACAGCTGATAAACATCAACCTATGAAATTGGGAGCTGTACCAGGATCAGGGCTCTATAACCTAATACTCGAGTAGTTGAGATGATCTGATGCTTTGTGACAGTATGCAATTGTTCGGAGCCGTCAGTATCTCTTGCTCTCCTTAGCACATACAGAAAGCCTTTTCATTATCGTTACCCTTTCGAGTTCAAAGGTTAGGAAAGGGTTCAAATGAAAGAAAGAAACAATGATAGCTCATTTTTCATTGTCTACTTATACAAAAGGGGTGCTAACACTAAAGAGCTTAGGTCCCTTTATGCACAAAAACAGCTCTTAATTTGCTCTTGTTTATCCATGCGGTTAGATGTGCCGAAAATCCAATATTGATAGCATATCTAAATTAGTTATTTTCACTACAGCCCAGGGAGAGTATAAATTTAACAAATGTAACATCAGAGGCAGTATTTTTTTTTCCTCTCCAAATCTGGAAATGTATTCAAGTGAGTTTGTGTCAGTCCAGTACGTCATCCGTGAGGTTTAAAGCACAAACACAGTATCAACAAATGCTGAATGACATAATAGCACTTTTACTGTACACTAGCCTATATATTATACTATATATGTATTTTAACAAAAAAATCTGAATCTACCGTTATTAGACTAGTCAAATTGGTTTATACTTTACCGTGCAGCAGCTGAAACAGTCAAACATCTGAAAGGGACGTTTTTTATTTACTGTCAGTCATATCCGCTATATCATGTTTATTATATTTATTACGTCGCCGCCGACATAATATAGCAGGGGTGATGCTAGCGAGCTCCGGTTAGGGGTATCACACATTAATCTCTGTCTGCTTCGTAAGCTTCCCTCGCCGCTTCCCAGCCAGTCATGAGTATTCATGAGCTGGATGTATGTATAATCCAGCGCCCTTCAAATGACGTGTATTAACATTTTATTCATATCGCTGGCACTCCTGTCCAAAAATACACGCGGTATTTATTTTCCGAGCAGATGCTTGTTAAAGCGACTTAAATAGCTTATAATTTTTGTGCTCATTTGCGCAGCTGGAAGTGTGCTGGAGGCGGACGGGTCGGGCGCTGTGCTCCGGGCGCGGCGGCAGACTCCTTGACCTCTGCCGGCCGAGTCCGGCTCTTTAGCCGCTGGGTTGCCTTGCTGCGGGCTTAAGCCGGACAGGGGGCCGGTGACATCGCGTTTAGAAAGCAGACACCTCCTCCTGTAAGCTGGCTGCCTTTTCCTACCTCTGCAGCGCGACTGGGCGCCTCTGTGTTATTTACAAGCATATCAGAGAAGTTTCATAGCTTATATTTTTCAAGATGTATTAAATAAGTTGTCAATGTCAAAAAGAAAATACTTTTGGACTACCGGGACTTTTTTTATTGTGGATGGAATACACACATTCTGATAGCGTCTGATACGTAACTGTCCAATGAAAATATGTTCTTTGAAGTAATCTTTTTAACTAGTATTGATTTTTGTACTAGTTAACATTTGTATTCATGATGGTCGTTTGTATGGATTACGATATATCGCTAATTATATCAACTTACCGTTCATAGCTGGATAGCTAGCTAAATAACATCATTGTTAATTATGAATATAAAGTGAGATTACTTTGTATTTGTGACAATGACATATTTCCTTGGCTGACAACAATTCACGTCCGTCGAAGTCCATCTAAAACGTGAAACTGTTCACTGACAGCTGTGTCACAGGTTTCTGTTTGGGGTGCTAGGGGTGTCTCATCATGTCGTTTTGGGTTTATTTTGTAAAGTAGTTGTGTGTTTTTTTTAGATAATGTGCCAGTGTAATTTTTTATTGGATAACGACGATATCTTACATGCACTCTTCTATGTTATTTTTTGTTAACAGTAATAGTGATTTGACAAAATGTCAGTCACTTGGGCTATGCTGAGGGCTGGTCTCGGCATTTTCCTGGTGAGCCAACAGGTATGTAAACCAGTAAAATTTATCGCTGGGTTCTCCCCCCTTGGAAGATTTACTGTTTTTAATTCCAGTCCAGCCCTGGCTATGCTACATATAATTGTTCCATCCACATAGAATAACAGTCATTTTATGCAGAAAGATTACCAATGGGCTCAGCCTTAGCGATAGGGTGCGGAGCTCAGACATCCGGGAGGAGCTCAAAGCAGAGCTGCTGCTCCTCCACATCGAAAGGAGCCAGTTGAGCTGGTTCGGGGATCTATCTAGGATGCCTCCTGGATGGCTCCCTGGGGAAGTATTTCGGGCATGTCCAACCGGGAGGAGGCCCTGGGGCAGACCCAGGACCCGCTGGAGAGAATATATCTCCCGGCTGCCCTGGGAATGCCTTGGTATTTCCCCAGAGGAGCTGGAGGAGGTGGCTGGTGAGAGGGAGGTCTGGGCATCCCTGCTTAGGCCCCAGATAAGCGGCAGAAGATGGGTGGATGGATGGATTACCAATGAAAAAATATGCAAACAACTGAAAGGATTGTAGAAGAGGCCAGGTGGAAATTATTGCAGGGGATCTGGGGCCTTACCAGAACCAGAATGGGGCACCAAAAATAATGTACATAAAGCAAAAGACACCAAAACGGATCATATTTGTACAAGCAAATACTATGTCAGAGTTTCTCAATTCAGTCCTCGAAGTCGTTCCACGTTTTTGTTCCCTCCGAGTTCCCTGCCAGACAGTCCATATTTCTTACAAATACGTGGACTGTCTGTGGGTCCCCGAGGACCAGATTAGGAAACATCCATCCATCCATCCACTAATCCTGTACAGGGTTACAGTGAGCCCGGAACATATCCCAGAATGCACTGGGCACAAGGCAGGGGACAGCCTGGACAGGATGCTAGTACATTACATGGCACAAATCATATACTATCCCACACAATTTAGATTCAGTCATATTTAATACATATAAGAATGCACAGGGCTAAAGAAAAGGCTCCATGTTTTATTTTTGGACTTGTTTCAACGTTTTCATAAAACATCCAGGAGCAACTGACATGATGCTGGGAGATAATTGTCATGCCACCCATTCTGAATCCCTCCAAATATTCTGACTTCTCCAAAATTCTCCAAATCGCAGTCATTATTAAAACTTTTTGTGAGGAGGCAGAGTTTCGTGGAGTGGACCACATGTTTGACGGCACGCTGAGCTGCTGTGTGACCGCGCTTACGAGAAGCAGCGCAGTGGGTGTCTGCTGTCCATGAGACAGAAACATACGCAGAAACCTACAGCCGTCCTCGGTGCCATGATGTCTTCTTTAATAAGTTAAACGTAATTAGCTAAGCGTACCAGCATGGGCGGCAAACTCTAAAATCCTGAATTTAGAGACACGGGATGAGACTCCACCCACTACCATCAAAATCACGAAATGAGAATAATTGGCACGCCAATCCATTTCCCTTAACCTCATAACTTGGGCCATTTTTTAAAAACCTCTCTCGAAATTAAATAAATCAATGAAAAGTTAAACTGGAACTGAACCATCTTTCAATTTCTGCGGCAAAGTAAGAGAAATGACCCAAAGTACTGTATCTCCATACTCCAATCTCTGAAATTCGATTATGTCGGAATTACGAGACAGAACACATGAAACATGTAAGGGGAGGACCAAACTCGCCCCTCTCTGAAAGATGCAGTTAGATCTGGAAGCAGACCTCGGCCAGGTACGAATCATTCACAATGGAGACTGACACCAGAACCACATCATCATAAATTGGCTATCGATTTTGCCCCCCCGGAGTTTTACGCTCGGTTCGTTTCCGTGGCTGTTTCATCTGTTTGCCATCAGGACGAGAAATCCTATGTGTTAAGTGTAGGGGCCCGGGTTTGAGTGTAAGTAGAGGTGGGAGTGAACGCCAGGCTATTTGTAAACCCTCCCACCGCCTTGGTCCAGCGTCTCGAAGCTGCGAAACTCAAACGGAGACGTAGGAGGCTGGGAAGCGAGGGCCATGCTAACCTCCCTCATTCGCCACGCCGCCGTGTTGTGGCGGCTGCTAGAGGATCTGAGAGCTAAAAAATCCAGCCAATAGACAGTCTGGCACTCCAGATGGAGTTCTGGGTTGGGCTGGTGGGGGGGGGGGGCTTTCCCTCCTAATATGCCTTCAACATATCAATCTGGGACATTCTACTGTAAACGCAGTAGAATGTTGGAGTGTGAGTTTGAGCAAAAGGGCCCGTAGTGACAGCACACACACGCACGCACACACACACACGCACACACACACACAGAATCACATACAGCTTCCAAGGCTCCATCTATTCTCACTATAAATGTGGGATAAGAACAAACTGCATGAGGGGGAAATTGTTTGGGGGGTGGAAACAACGGACAGTAGATCACTAAATAAAGATTACACCCCTCCCGTCGCCCCCATCCAGGCGCTAGTGTGCCTCATCTGGCCCCAAGTCAATTTAATTTAAATGTAAATTTCAGCAATGTGGAGCCTTAAAAGGCTTGTATTAGCAAAAAGAAAAGTTAATGAATGTATTTCAATTTTTATGTAACTCTGCAAGCCCTCCATTGCTCTCTGATACATTAAGTGCACGGGGAGATGTGCACCTCCAGACCAAAGCGGGAGGCTCAGTGATTTGGGTGGCCGGAGGGCAGGACACGGGGTCTTTCTTCCCCTTCCGTACCCGTACCTGGTCGGGGCTCAGCTGGGCTTCGGATTTCCCCTCAGCTTCACATGTGCGATACCATCATAACCCTGAAATGTATTTCAGCTCCCATTTCACATTTTTAATTTGACTGAAGCTTCCATTTAAAGTGACGTACGATGCACAGCGCTGTGGGAGTAGCCCGAGAGGCATTGTAGAGGAAAGCACATAGTAAGCAAGCCAGATGTATTTTATACAGTGTGAACTGAAAAGGGGAAAGAGACTTTTTTGCAAACCTTAGGGGGCGGGGCTTCAGTGGACCCCATGATTAGCACTGTTTACATTTTATTTATTTAGGAGATACTCCTATTCAAAGCGAGGGGTATTTTGAGAAGGTGTGGGCAGCCAGTGCCTGGAGCAGTTTGGGGGGGTAACAGCCTTGCACAGCTAACTCTGGGACGTGAACCCTCCCCCTTCTGATCACACATATCCTAACCCACTGCAGCACACATTCACTGTTGGAGTTATCATTTACTCCTCGCCTTTACATCCAGCACCCTGCCACTCCTTATTCGCTTGTTTGGGCTGCCACCTCTATTGGCCAGAGGATTGATCGAACAAGTCGGGACAGACCCTGTTCCCCCCTTGAAGAGCAGACGCCGGAACCCTGCTGTCTCTTTACCCTACCCTTGATCTGAACACCCTTCTGGCTGCCAGCTGACCTGGATGATTTAGATAGATACATCCATCAGCCTTATCTGCCTGCTGTAATTAATACCATTGATTCCTGATTTTGTCTTGGTTAAACTGAGCATGCCTGATTACAGATTGGATGTTGATTCATAATCATCTTGCCTTAAAGAACCTATGGAGACATTCATCATACATGTCACACTGTGTTCGGCTGTTGATCAGTCTTTGTGCCTCAGCTAACCATAAGAGCGCCGTTTAACAAGAGTTTAAATTTTGCGCTTTTTAATTTGAAGGTTTATGCTTACCTTGCTTTAGCGAGGACTGCTCTCTAAAAGCAAACGGGGGTCAGTGCAGACACGGACAGTAGTAAGGACAGAAAGAGGAAGTCAAGGGTCATGAACACTGGCATTCACTCTCCAAGCATGGTAATATTTGTTGTACATTGTTCCCAAATAGCTAAAAATACAATGCTCAGTAACACAGTAACACCCTACACCAAGCTAATTAATCTATTTTACAAGATTAGAGGTGTTAGAGGTTCAAAGTGAACCTAAGCAGCAAATCACAGACTTTTACCAATTTATACCTGTACATATAAATATATATATAGGTGTGCTGGGTTTACAAGGGGATTGGAACAAAAAGCAAAGCTCAACAAGGCTCAGGTGAGGCTGATTAAGCCCCGCCTGAGGGAAACACAGGGAACGTGACAGGATAGTTCAGAATATTAAGGTATGTGAAATATATCAATTACTTTCTAATTCACCCAGGACCTCCCAATACAGCTTTCATTGTTTATATTGTTCCTTTTCTCTCCATTTTGGCCCATAGAATGCTTGACGGGACTGAATTTTAACGCGATCTTTGCCTCTCGTCCCCAGACTGGCTGTATTGCTCGATAGTGGATCGTCAGCGTTAACCGAGCCTGAACCAGCAGCATCGCTCAGCCAGAGCCCCCGTAATGTTGTTAACTGGGGGGGGGGGGGTCGGCATCGCCGGGTGCTGACCTTGGAGCTTCCTGACGGCAGCATCTTCAGAGCTGCTCAATTTCAGGCTGCCGGGGCCCCCCAATGCAGGTGTGTGTCAGCGTGCACCATCTCAATTGGGATCAGAGGGTCGTAATTTGGGCCGGATCGAGAGAACCTACAGCCGGAGAGAATGTGAGGTGCCGGATTGCCCGGGATAGGGGGGAGGAGGGGTGAGAGCCGCACAGAAATGAAAGAGACGAGAAGGGCCCCCCCGGGACGCCGGCCTGCCACGTTGTTAACATTCTGGCCACGCGGTTCTGAACTGCGACGTGGTCTTTTGCCGTCTGGCACCAGGGCCCTTAATCGCTGCCCTCTGCAAGCAGAGAGCAGCGGGAGGCAGGGGTGGGGGGGGGGGCAGCTGCGCAAAGCACTCACGGTGGCATCTGCAGCTGGGATGCAGGCGATAGGGTCATATGTAAGCGATTCGCCCCACGGAGAGGCTGGGGGCACTCCCACAATTAACATACACGGGTTGCTTTAGAATGCTCAACATACATTAATGTACTTATTTGGCATTTGGTCAAATGGCATTCAGGTATGACACTAAATTAACCATCATTTATTCCTACTACGAATCCAATAGAGAGTCATGGGGAGAGTACGGAGAGTCTCCAAGGCAGCGCAGGACATGAGGATGCTACACCATGGATGGCATCTTAGTCTATTACTGGCAACACACATGCACATGCTATGGCCAACTCATCCGGGGGGCAGTGCGATTAGTGCCCATCATCGGAAGGTCGCAGATTCGAATCCCACGGCCGGCAGACTGATGGCATCGTTGGGCCCCCAGCTCCAGGATCACTCTGCGCTGTGACCCCCCCACCCCCAAACTTGCTCTCACCTATATAAGTATCTGTGTGCCTCATAGAGTGGAAGATGGGATAGGCAAAAAGGATAATTTCCCTGCAGGGATCAATAAAGTTTTTATGTTCAAACTGCATCAAGACTGGGAGGAGGATGAGGAGGAGAATGAGGATGAGGATGAAAGGTGTGAGATCTGTATCGCTGGTTTGAAGAACAAAAAAAAAGGTGTGCTTGCATTTCTGTTGTTTGCACCCCCCATATGCTCTCTAGGGACAGTGGGGGTGGTGTTGGGGGAGCAGCCCGCACGCACCAGCAGGCTCTCTCTGCAAGCGGGTGATTTTTAAGTCACATCCCCAGAACAACCGCAGTGACCAGCTGGCAGGCTGCAGAGAGCAGGCTGATGCCGGCTGGCCAAGGCTAGGGAGGACACCCAACTGCCCAAGCTTGGAGGAAAAGGGGGAGGGCGACTTAAAACAGCTTCTTCCAGCTACCACAAAACAAAATTCACAAAGGAACCCGGCGCATGACGATTGCCTCACCAATCTGAGCATGCGTGCCTCGTCATAAATTTTCCTACTCCCTGATTGGTCGGAAAAAAATATATTTTTAATGTATGTCTTTATTAGTTCCTTTATTAGTCAGTGAAGTTAATCTCTGTGAATTTTACTGCCACGCACATTCTTTATAAAATTAACAGCAGCCCTTGCAGCATGCTGGCGTGTGGGGTCACAACGGGCCGTTAAGGAAGTCGCGTGCATCAGCGGCCCACCGCGATCACCCCGGGGCGATCCGAAACCTTGGTAATTGGTGATTCCTCAGCTGGCCTTTGGCTTCCTTAACACGACTGGACGTGTGATTAGGAAAGGCCTGCATGCACGCCTACACACATCTGTGTCGAGGGCACAGTGAAGGAGAGGTTCCCCACCGGGGGGGAGGGGAGTTGTCATTTCCAATCAGCCCCACTTCCCTCGGCCACTTCTAGCTTTCTTGTGTTATATGCCCCTTGCTGCTCTTAGGTCCAAAGCAGCAGAATGGCGCTTTAAAGGGAAGGTTTGATTGTGTTCCTCATCCCAGCAGAGAGCTGGCAAGGACAGAACAAAATGGGCGCTGTCCCTTTAAGGGGGTGCCACTTGTTTGAGTCAAAGTGTAAATGAGCTGTCCCTTTAAAGAAGTGGCCTTCATTTTACATTAGAATGCAAATGAGTTGTCCCTTTAAAGGGGCGGCACTTGTTTCAGTTAGAATGTAAATTATTTATTACTTTAAAGGCCTAGTGCTCATTTCGGTCTGCATGTAAATGAGATGTCCCTTTAAAAGAGTGGTCCTGCCTCACTTTGAATGCAGATGAGCTCTTACTCTAGGTCAAGAAATCACCTCTTCCTTGTAGATGACTGTCTGATGAAATGGGCCGGCGGGCAGCTGACGAGCAGATGTGAAGAGCCGGGGAATTACTCATTGTGTTCAACCGCACTTTCATGCCAATTAAAAACTTTAAATAATGACCTTCAAACACTTTTGTGTCCCAGACTGTTTGTGCTGAGATATGGATTTTGAACACCACTGTATTAATTATGCAGATATATGGTATTATAGTTCTTTTGGGCGGGTATTTTTGTTTGGGTGAACAGTTCCTGTGATACCTGTCATTCAGTCATGTGTTTAACCGGCTGCAGGTCCCCAAGTGGCCAAATCTGACTGATTCCATACCCCAGAACTCATTAACATATCCATGTCGCGGTGCCCCTTATATTCTATTGTAAACCATTAGTAGCTTTTTACACCCCTGCTGCTATTTATTACCTAAGAGTTGTGCAGGAAAATTGCAAGCACAGAACGAGCAAAAGTATTCATGAGAATTGGGAGCAGGGAGTCTCCCCTTCGGTGCAGGCCATTAGGCTTTGCTGTCTTAAGCGGTTCTTTTACGAGCATGTTGACCAGGAGCAAGGCAAAACCAGGCTAGAAAGCAGGTTGGTATCTTTGCTCCTCCTGTTCCAAGGACCAAGATCAGTAGGTTTCTAAGAAACACAACACAAACCATAAAGCTATATACAATAGATACAGTCATAGTGAATATTTAAAGCAGAATGCACAATGCACACGTGACTGCTGAATGTATGCCCTTGTGGAATTCGAACAGTATTATTTCACTATTGCAGCATTTAGAAACAACACTGTCATTAGCTGCACGAGGGCACGATGTGTGATGTCACAATGCCCTTACCTCAAATGGAGTAGGCTCAAACAACTCCAGCTACAAGCTTGGGCCCAAAATTTCTCATCAGTCTAATGCTAATTAATGGCAACAAAAATATAACAAGGCTTTCGTTTTTTTTTTCTTTCCTTAAAATTATTTACATTTGTGGAACGTTAGCCATAAATATCCCGCTAGTTAAAACAGGTTACATTAACATTAACATACTATTACTCATGAAGAGCTACCAAAACACCAAGTGAGAGATGCTAGGGTCACTATATAAGATGCTGATACTCACACATGACAAGAGAAAATGATGCACAAAGAGTCACCGGCACTCAAACTCAAAAGACACATAATTATGTGTGAACATCTCAAAGAGGAGCATGCTGGGATATCAGAAAAAAAGCATGCCAACCTAGCTCTAGCCGTACCTGCGCAAAAGTCATTTATTTTTTATAATTTTATTATTATCATTTAATTATAAATAAAATGAGTTTTTCTTTAAATGCAGGTGACCATAAACTATCCACTTTTACATACCGTACATTTTCATTTACAGTTTTGTTTTTGGGTTACCTTTCTGTTTGTGGCTGATACACATCTGGAACACCAGGTGAACGCTCCTAATAATAGCACCATTAAAGAAATGAAGCGGTAGAAGTAGAGTGAAAAATGATACACCCCGCAGCCCTCGACGGTCAAAGGGTAACTGAGCGGCAGGGGCAATTCTAGGATTTTTTAATGCGAGCGGCATAAGGCGGTCCATAATTCATACAGATGGGCCAACCTTATTATTAACCAATGATACGTTTTGAAATGGTGACGAGGAGGCGGTACTCTGGGGACCAATCAGCTTTCATCTGGGGCCAGTGCCCCTGCCCTTTATTGTATGCATATAAATATATATATTCACACACACAAATATACATATAAATACAGCTTCATGGAATCTGTGCTTTTTTGCCTCATCACTATTTTCAAAAAATGGATGGATGACCTTTTCTACGTTTTTTTTTTTTTTTTATGTAACGCTATCCAAGTTAGTAACTAGGTTTCCTGTGTCACATAAATATAATAATAGGGGTGTTTAATTTCAGATTATTACTGCCATTTTATAATTAATGTTCCAGTTTGCTACTCATCGCATAACAATGCCCTGAACGGTGGGAGAAAAAGTTTCTGATGAAAATTAGAGCAAACTTTATATATTTTATAGGATTCTATTTCAGTATAGAATAATGCATTTGCAGAGGTAATAACGAAGCAAGAGGCAGGGAGACCTGCAAAGGCAAACAGAATATCCCCCCTTTTTCCTGTAATTGACTCTGCCTAGTCTTTAGCGTTGCGATTTCTAAATAGAGCACATAAAGGTCACAGGTCCCTCTGGTGCACACAGGCTAAAAATAATAAAAAAAGTGTCTGCTGTGTAAAATTGGGGGCAGTTTTCCAGCGGAGACGGCGTTGTATATCACCCTAGGCTTTGGAAGCACACACACACGCACTGTCAGACCTTCCTTCGCCCTGTTCTGCTGTTGCACATGAGCGAAACACACAAGTACACACACCCCACCGTCCTCAGACACCGACGCTTCATCTACACCTTAGTGACACAGCCGTAATGGTAAACATTAACTCCAACGCAAATGAACTTGCCCTTTGGAATGTTTCTGTGATGCCCCCCCCCCAAGCCGTCCCCTGCATGCCTGTTCCCTATCCGCCTCATGTGCCACCAGCACTGACATGCGGGGGTGGACTCGTACCACTGACTAACGGAGGGAAGCCCTGCTGAGTTCGGACACAGGACATATTCTCCCCGGTACCCCCCCCCCAACATAATCGCCTAATGTTCATGTGATGCTTTTACTCCAGGACGTGAAATGGGTCTAAAGTTAAGGGAGGTGGAGAAACTTCCAGCACCCCAGTGCCTCGTCGTACTGCCCCTTCGCTCGGACTTGAGCCGCGGGCTGGCGTATCCTGCTGACGGCGGCCACGTTTCTCTGCGCAGATCACAGTGCCGCTGCTACCGCCGAATAGAGGCGGCGCTGACCAGGCGGGGAGGTTGCGACGGATTTACAATTACGATGGTCAAAGCAGGGGTGCTGAAGAAACACTCAGGGTCTCACCCTCAGCCTCCCTGATCACAGCTGGCTGGGGAGCGCCTGCCTCTCTGCATAACACAAACACCCAGTGCAGTTTATTTCCCTCTAATGGCCTCTTCTGCAATCAGCATAAAGTTCTTCCACAGCCACGATCTCTTGGGGTCCTTCAGATCCACAGTGAAATTCACTCACCAGCGCTAAATGCGTTCGACTCTTCACTAAAGGTGGGATCCTTGCCGTTTTGAGAAATGCCTCAGAAAGTGGATAAAGGTAAATCATTTGTGGAAGAAATACTAGGAGTGCACTCTGCATTGCACCAGTGAGGGCCTTTTAACCGCAAAACACGCCAGCAATCTTTGCATATATCGGACGTGGACTGAGAATTGGTGAGATGACATTTTTTACCTTAGGTTTTCTCCCTATCCAGCAATGGCCAATCATATTCCATCAGGCGGTGGCCAATCATATTCCATCATACACCCGCGTCGTGCCCTCTGGGAGCTCCACATCACAGATGGCTAATGTGGCACAGGGGATGGAGACCTTAATTTCACTAACGCACCAAAAATGGTAGAATCACATTTTAATAAGACATTTCACTTAAGTTGCCATTATACTTTAACTGTCCATTTTCTACGCTTATCTGTCTTATGATAAGTTTTTTCTTTTTTGTTGGACTGAGCCTACTTTGAAGAATTTCAATTTTGCACAAAATTCTGTATAGAATTGGGGGATCTACATACATTAGGCATGATTCGGAGCGAGGCTCACTCCTCCGCTGCGTGACTGAGGTGGAAGTGGATTTCTGTGTTCTCAGCCATGCACGTTGCATACATTACTGCTGTGTTTTGCAACTGGTGTGCTGTGAAACCATATTCAGTGACTAAAAAAAGAAATATCTGTACTGCACCCCCCCCCACACCCACCCCAAATTTGACAGCTTTCCCCCTCCCACCTCTCGATCATCACCAGAACTTTTATCATGAATTTGGGTCCTGATTTCAAGGAATTTAGCTTACAAATGGATTAGCATATTCAACTAAATGATCAATGATCTCTTCAGCACCGTTGGATGAATTATCATTATTACTTCCAGTGGGGGGGCAACACAGCGGCGCTGTGGGACTGCATGCCTCTGGGACCAGGGTTTGAGTCTCTGCCATGGCGCCAGGTATGCACACATTTGCGCCGGTAGCCCCCGTCCCCCCACAACCCTGAACAGGACAGGCGGTGTCCTGAAAATGGATGGGGTGGATAGACTCTGGGTCCTGACTTCAAGGAATTTAACTTGCGAACTTATTAGCATATTCAACTAAATGATCAATGATCACTATAGCGTAGATGGATGAATTGTGACTATTTTCAATGGCTCCACTGCCCCCCCACGTGGCCCCTTTTACTCCCCCCCCCCCCCCGCCCCCCCCCTCCCCCTCCATCAACCCCCCCCCCCCCCTCCCCCCCCCCACCCCCCCCCCCCCCCCCTCCACCACCCATATC
>JAODKM010000025.1:10507377-10517917 GCA_026780845.1 Petrocephalus sullivani
GGGCCCTCTGTGGCGCAGACCCCAAGCCACATGCTGCAGGGGAAGCTGCGACGACTGCCGTCGCATGGGCCCTCTGTAGCGCAGACCCCAAGCCACATGCTGCAGGGGAAGCTGCGACGACTGCCGTCGCATGGGCCCTCTGTGGCGCAGACCCCAAGCCACATGCTGCAGGGGAAGCTGCGACGACTGCCGTCGCATGGGCCCTCTGTGGCGCTCACCACAAGCCGCATGCTGTAGGAAGTGCTGGGCTTTTCGCCGCTTCCAATCAGCTCTTAAACGCTTCATTGGATGCCTTAGCTTGTCAGCCACTAATTAAGGTGTGTTAATAAAAACCAGTTGGGCTGTCACCCCCTTGACCTGGAGCTTATCCCTGTCATTAAACAAAACAAAAAAAACAAAAAATTAGGAGAGTTTTGCCAGAAAACAAACCGATAAGTATCTTTAAGCACCTCGCTGGCGTAACGCTGCGCTTATAAGTCTGAGTGGCAGCTGTCAGTCGGACCACTGATGCCTCGCTGTCAGGGGCCTCCCAGATTCCTGATCCCGATGACTGATCACTGCGTGCCCTCCCCCATACAGGCGACGAAGGAGGTGATAGAACGCGAAGCCCCCGGCATGGCACTGGCCATGCTGATGGGCTCGCTAAACGTCACGCCACTGGGCATGCTTTCCAGGTAAGCCCCGCCCCCGATCCGCGATGCTCTGCCGCATCACACTCCCTCTGATCACCTGTGTTTCTTTCTGTTCCCACTGTGTGTTGCACACACTCGTAGGCCCGTTTGTGGCATCAGGGGCAAGACACTCATCATAAACCTACCTGGCAGCAAGAAAGGGTCACAGGTAAGTCTGGCAGTTGTTGGCTCAATGGGTGGAAGAGCGCCCATCTGTTTGGTGGAAAATATATATATTTGGGAAAGTGAGGGTTACTCCCATATTTGAGAGTTGTCACGATAGAAGTGTTTTGTGTACAGTATCTTGGTGATTATCCTAGGCATTTCCCAAAGTTTCATTCCAGCGATGATAATGTCGCATTAGTTTCCATTACCCTTCCGTCCCGCTGCGTTAGTCTGAAGACAGGAACCTGGCGTAAGGGGATTAGACCTTGAATATATATTGCTCTGTCCGATCCAGCTGTGTTCATCCAGTGGTCTCCTCTGGGGAAGCTTGCCGACTATTGCGGGGGGAAGCCACACTGCAGGGATCTCGCATGCGATGGTGCAGATGGCCTCGGTCATTTCAGTCTTAAGGAAGTACTAGAACAGCAGTCGGGCCCCTCTTTCATGCTAAGAGCTGTAGACAAATGGTGGGGGTTGTCTTTGATTCTGCCCTGTGAGGCTGATAAGAAGACACCAGAAATGTCTGGCTAGATCACTGGTCGCTAACACGTCACTGGTGTTTATACCTGTTTTTGCTGTGTGTGCGTGTGTGTGTCTGTACTCATTGGCCCCCTGCAAGCTGCTAATAGCTCACAGGGGCCAATGAGTAGCGCATATAATACTTTTTAGGTGTTTCCTAAGTAGGATCAATAATGTTAGTTTTGTATAATGTTTATTAAGCATATACGTGCATCCCTCCCCCCCACCGATTGGTATAATCTTATATCACACACATATCTCCCCAGATCTGTTCATAGGGTTAATAGGGTTTGAGAGCCCCTGGTCTAGATACATGTGGGCGGCTGATGTTCGTCTTCACTTGGGACATTGCTGGTTTAGGGCAGCATTCTCACAGCATCCTGCCACCAATGGGCTGATAATGTTTACCTTAGATGTACTTTAGATGCATTAGATTATTATTGCCATAGGTAATTATGTACTTAGCACTGTTAAGATAAGAAGCAAGAATTATTATTGTTTTTGTTGTCATCGTTATGTTATTAATTAATTTAGTTGTTTTGTTTGCCCAAGGTGCACTTTTACTGTTTGAGTGCTTCTGTGCGCTGGTTCAGGCATCTGTGCCCATGTAGCAGCTAGCATGTCAAAAACCGCGGGGCAGATCCCAAGACCTTTACATGACTATGAACATGACACATTACTTAAACAGTACTACACTGGTAGTCAATATCAGATGAGCAGTAGATTGTTGTATCATTAACAGTTGACATTGCTGTCCTGAAGGAAAGCAGGAGAATTATTTGAATTGTGGCAGATCTCTCTTTACGGGTACAGCAGCACGGTCTCCTGTAGGAATAGAGACTGCAGCCCCGGACACATGTCCAGTTCCCTGGTTGCTAGGCCCCCTGCTCTCCATAGCACTCCTCTATCATGCGTCCAGTTCCCTAATTGCTATGCACCCGACTGTCAATACTACTCCTCTGTCACATGTCCACTTTCCTGGTTGCCAGGCCCCCTGCTGTCCATACTACTCCTCTGTCACATGTCCAGTTCCACGGTTGCTAGGCCCCCTGCTGTCCACATGTCCAGTTCCCTGGTTGCTAGGCCCCCTGCTGTTCATACTACTCCTCTGTCACATGTCCAGTTCCCTGGTTGCTAGGCCCTCTGCTGTCCATACTACTCCTCTGTCACGTGTCCAGTTCTGCATTGCTAGGCCCCCTGCTGCCCTCTGTCATCTGCCTGGTCCCTCATGTCTCTAGGCTGCCCTCTGCCAGCTTTCACCCTTCACCTCCCACAGGAGTGTTTCCAGTTCATCCTGCCCGCGCTGCCCCACGCCATCGACCTTCTGCGCGACGCCGTGGTCAAGGTGAAGGAGGTACACGATGAGCTGGAGGACCTGCCTTCGCCCCCGCCGCCTCTGTCCCCCCCGCCAACCACCAGCCCGCACAAGCAGACCGAGGACAAGGGCGTCCAGTGCGAGGAGGAGGACGAGGAGAAGAAGGACAGCGGCGTGGCCTCCACAGAAGACAGCTCCTCCTCCCACATCACCGCTGCTGCCATTGCAGCCAAGGTACGGGGAAAACTGAGCCAGCCAGGAACCACGTCTGTTGGATGTTACTCATTCATGCGTACTGTCTATGGGAGGCCCACTGTCGCATTCTGATGATGTCATAGTACCCTACATTCATACCCATTCATTCATTAACTACATCCATGCGTACTTCTCTCATATCCATGCGGTTATGTTGCTATGGTACAGGTGACTGTGAGGACGTGTGTGTATGTGTGTTCGTCCATATCCCCCTGTCCTATTCATATGTCCTGCATCAGAGAGGACAGCCACATCCATACCACGTTGATGTCATGACGAAAGGCGGGCAGTCCATTCCCGGCCTCATCTCTCACGCCTGTCATTCCATCTGCCACGACGATGCGCCGCTGGTAAGAGCCGGGAACCTCTCGCCGAGGTCACGCGCCTGCCCCGACATCACAAATCTGTACCCCGTATGCAACAAGCTGCCTCTTGCCCTTCAAGTACTCTGCATCATCAGTGGTCAAGAGGGCAGTCTCCATGGCAACATTGCATCCACTGTGACCCTCTAAAGGACAAAACCAGAGTAATTATTTGTATTGATTTACTTGTCAAAGCCCCTTAACCAAGACTGCCTAGTATGGCTTGAGTAGATGGGGGGGAAAAATTGTGGCATACAGGGCCCTATATAATAAATAGTTATATCACAATTACTTCAACAAAATCAATAATAGTAACCTGATAGCTGATGATACATTTTGAACCAGAGCTTCTGCAGTAGAGCATGCTGAAGTCTAGCTAGGAATGAGGATAGATCCAGCCTAAGTGAGGACAGGTGTAGCCCACGCTGGAGTCTTTAGAGGCTGGTGGGGCGCTGAGTGACTCTGCTGTTTTGACAGCAGTTGGTAGCTTAGCACCACTGAGGGCCCAAGGATGAGAGCGTGCGCTCATTGGGGCATAAGGGGGGGGGATGGTAGGGGGGGTGGACAGATGGCCATAGATAGAGGAAGAGAGATGGGAAGCCAGAGAGGAGGGAGGAGCGAGATCCCGGCTGCGTGCAGGAGGAGCAGCGACACTCAGACGTTGAGTCAGCCTGGGCCGGGTGATTATATTTAGAGTCGAGGTTAGTAGGTTCTTTGTGCATGGAGATTAACAGTCACTGATTCTGTTTCGGGGCTGAAGGACGCCTCTAGCTCTGAAGTTCACCCAGCTCATGGCGCTTATGAGACAGGCCCGAGGCCATCACACCCCTCCGAGGGACCTCGTGCACTTGCAGTACCATCTCAGCTTGCACACCCATTGCAGCTGCGGCCTGGGAGCGGGACGCTCCGTGTCTGTGTCTGCGCTCCCGTTTGCATGCCTCCTGCTGTCATGCTTCCTCACTCTTCACGCTCTCACCAGAGCTCCGTCCACATCGCCTCAGTCCACATCGCCGCAGTCCACATCGCCGCAGTTCAGCTTTTCAGCACTCTTCCGTCTAGAACATGCAAATGTAAAAACCACCAGTTAACATCGGTGCTGTACAGTCATAGTTATTAATAACCCCGGCCCATTTTCTGTCTCCACAAAAATCACAGGGCATGTTTGCTCACGCATGGAAATTAATAGCGTGTGAAGCTGGTTTTCGCCCCGACGATTTGCTGCTCGGTTCTGCTGGAGGTGTTGTGTTCCGCTCCTCCTCATGATTACGCCCCATTATTGTCGTCGTCTTGCCCTAGTTCTGCGCTCCAGTTCATCCTAAGAATCTCTGGTGTTGAACGGAGCCTCCATGGTGGTGGCTGGCGTTATTTTTGGCAGCCCTATGTGTTTTGAAGGCTTCGTGGTCACGTTTACCTTTTTTACTACACTCCCGTTACTTTAAACCTTCATTACATAATTTTATTCACTTCCTCCCTGCAGTGTTGGTGCCCCGAAGCACAGCAATATAGGAGTGTGTGTTGTTACAGAGTAACAAAAACTTCTGTGGTAGTAACAGGAGGACAACAATAAGATGCCTAATTAGAGGCTAATCCTGGCTGTAGTGCCCCTTTGAATACTTGTAGGTCATAGGTCATCTGCGCTTACTATGACCCAAGCTGACCAATGCCGAGTCATTTTAGGGGGCAAAAGAGTTTGCTACTGCAAACTGTGACCGCACGTGGGGCGGTGTGTAGCTCGGTGGGTGTGCTCGTGGTCGGAATGTCGCCGGTGCAAACCTCGGGGCTGGCAGAGTGATTTCCTCGTTGGGCCCTTGAGCCTGGCCCCTAACCCCCATTTGTTCCGACCCTGCTTTCAATCGGCACGTCACTTTAGATAAAAGCGGCTGATAAACAAATAAGTGGTGGCTTCCTCGCTTGCCAGGTATGTGCAATACTGTCTAAAGACGCCTTTCTCTGTGTGTGTGCTCGACCGAGACAGATTCCAGACTCCATCATCTCCCGGGGTGTTCAGGTGCTCCCCCGGGACACCGCCTCCCTCAGCACCACGCCTTCGGAATCGCCTCGTGCCCAGGCCACCTCCCGCCTCTCCACCGCCTCCTGCCCCACGCCCAAAGTGAGTGACATGCTTGTCTGGCTTCTTGCACCAGCCACCCCCCCCCCCACAACCACTCTGCCTTCACTGCTTGCACTTCCCACAATCTCCCACCCCCCTGCTCACATTTCCTGCCTGAGCCACCTCCTATCCCAACTTTGGGGGGAATGGGGCAGGTCCTATCATGTGACCATTGGGGGGGGACGGAGGGCACTGTGGGGGGGTTGGATGTTAAGCCAGCATCATACTGTTTCTGCTCATCATAAGTGCACCAGCACCAGGCCTCGTTGCCTGAATGATTATTGGCTCGTCATGAAACCCCTCCTCCCCATGCTCTCCCTCCCCCTTTGCTTTTTACCCATTGGTCTGTTCACGACAGCAGAGGCTCCTGATTGGTTCGAGGAGGCACATCTACAAAGAGTCAAATATCAGTCATTGGTGCCCCCAGTTCAGCATCTTATCACTGTATGATTAATGTACAATGATCTGGTCCTACAATGTGTTTGCATTTCTTTTTTGTCAAGAGTTTAATTTATCTGCAGATTTGCTTTCCTGCATTCCTGATTTGATGCGGCCGTTGGGGATTTATGTAGTGCTACCAGGCTTGTGAATCACGGTGTAAAACAGTAGGCAGTTTGGACATTCTTGTAACGGTGGTGGATTGTAAACAAGGTTCTTTATAGAGAGTTCTGGGAAGGATGTGTGTCAGAAGAGCGGGTGCAGTTGGGGTGTAGTGGGAGGGTGGTTCGCCTTGGGATATAAACACTAAGGAGATGCTGCTACCTCTTGGATCACCTCACCATGTCACTATAACACCTCACTTCATTTGGTTTGCGGTAGCAGGTGGGCACCACGGAAACAAGGAGGAATCGTCACCGTGGCGACTGCTTCATTCATTCCTCCCCACCTTCAGTCCATTTTGACTGTGCCGAGGGAGTAGGGTGGAGAGTGTCCCAGGGGAACTCTCCAGTTGCTGGAGAGAAGGTCAATGCCACGTGCCGCTGTCTGCAAAGATCGGCATGTCAATCACGAATCTCCCCTCCAGCCTTTAGCTCCTCCCCACTGAGCCCCAGAGCCACACTAAGTTCTACCTCATCTGTCCATCTGTCTTTATCTCCCATTCTTCTGTCACCTGTGTCTTCTGTGCATGTTTGGATGTCTGTATGTGTGTGTGCGTCTGTGTGTCCGGTCATACAAAGGACTCAGCCCTCTAGAATAATCTATGCCGTGGTAATATTGACATTGCAGGTAATGTAACGTTACAGATTCGCTGTGTAAATGCCAGGCTTGGGCTTCTCAGATGGGCTGGGAGATACAGTTCAACAACTATGTATGACAGAAAACTAAATCCATTCTGCCGACATTCCCCTCATTATGAAAACTTTTTCTCTAGTTGTTCAAAATCATAGTCGGCTGTTTTCTTCACAAGTAATGTCTTCACATTCAAGTGCACTGATTTAAAATCATTTAAATTAGCCATGTTATAAAAGTAAATCAGTTCAGTATAAATTTACCATGACCTTCGCCATGCATTGATGGATGGATGGATGGACGGATTAACGGACCGATGGATGGATGGATGGATGGATGGATGGATGGATGTGTAAACTTGATGGATACTTCAGATTATTTTCCCCATATTTGTCATATTTTCACATGCACCTATGCTGATGACTGGGTTCCCAACATCTATGTCATGGCACATCTGTGTCAAGAGACCCAAAATAAGACAGGAGGGTCCCTTCTGGTGCGTTCCTTAATCTATTGTGTAATTGTAATTGACTCACAAAAGCAAGATCCAAGAGGCAGGTGATTAGTGATTTTGTTTTGGAGGCAAAAATCCTTTTTAAGTGTGTGTATGTCAGCAAAAACTCAGATGTGCTGAAATTATCGCTGCTCATTACATAAGGACAGGATTTCTGTGATTGGTGACGGGGATGTTCTGGAGATCAGGGTTAGAGTACCTTGGTGATGCAGAGGCCATGCAGCTGCTGTATGGCTAGATGCTGGTTATGAGTGATTAGCACAGTCTTAAGGTATAACCAATTTTTTATCTAAAAAAAGATAAGGAATTTTCCTTATAAGCAGAAAGTTTTTTTCTTTGTGGACGAGACCTGGGGGTATTCCACCAAGCAGGGTTTTTTTCATCAGCCAGATAACTTAAACCAAGTGTAAGGATTGTCCATAGGAATGTCGCTTACCTCTCTCCCTGTTGCACAGTTTTCATGTTTGGCTTAAGTTATCCACTTAAATGGGTTTCACCTTTTCTTTATCCAAGTCGTGAAAGCGACTTAATTCCACCCTGGTCTAAGCAGTGAGAATCTAACAGCCGATGCCCTGGCATGCGGGGCGGTGGCCAGGCGTGTGCTCCGTCATGGAGACGGGCATGCCCTGTCATGTAGGCGGTTTCTAGGCGTGTGCTCCGTCATCGAGACGGGCATGCCCTGGCATGCAGGCGGTGGCCAGGCGTGTGCTCCGTCATGGAGATGGGCTTGCTCTCGGCATATCGCCCTCAGCCACCATATTGCCTGGAATTGTCCAGAAGGGCTCTTTTTGAGTTGCCAGACCAGGCAGATCCTACATCTGAAGGCATGAACAGCACTAAATAATGACTGGATTTGGGAACCCGCCCCCCATCAGAAATCACTTTAGTGTAAAATTATGTAGGCAATGGGTTTGCTGGCCAACTAGTTTGTTATAGGAGCGAGGTTGTCCTGCATGAATGGGGTTTGGCGGGGGGGGGGAGCCCTTGCACTTGTTCCAGAGCACCTGGGCACCCCCCCCCCAATCCGGGCTCTAAGTTACTGCCATTCTGGGCTGCTGTGGCCAACATTAGCCCCCGGTGGTGTTCACTCATTCTCTTCCTCCTCCCTTTCTCATCCTCTCTCCTGCTCACTCTTCCTCTGCTCATTCTCTCTCTCCCTCTCTGGCTCCCGCTCCCTCTCTCTCTCTCTCTCTCTCTCTCTTTTCTTTCCATCTGTGTGTACTGCATGTGTGTGGGAGAGGTAGTCGCTTTTCGGAGTCAAGCGAAAGCATGGTGAGTAGCATCGCTCCTCCTGTGCTGTTTGTGCCTTTACGAGTAGGGAAAAAGAGTGTGTGTGGTCTGGCAGCAGGTTGCTTGAGGTTGATGGCTGGTGAGTGATTGTCCAGGTGCTCACATTGTCCCTGTGCTGCATCAAAAGGCTCGACCTGCGTAAGAAACCATAGTGATTTGAATCCATGTGCACTTAGCACCTGGGAACTTTGTCCTAGTATGAGTGGAGCGCACGTTGTGGCTGTTGATCGGAAATGTCGATGGGAAGTGGGGGAGTTGGGGGGTGATGTTATTCTGGACCGGGAACACTCGGCCACAAAGGTCCGTCCCGCAGGGAATGATCTGAAGTGGCGCTCGCGGATTGCTGCTGTTTGGGAGTGCTGCAGTGTGTCATGCTTGACTACTCAGGGGCTGTAAAGTAGGCAGACGGTTTGCACACAGCGAAAATGCTGCTGTCACACTCACTCCTAACGTCACGTAATCCGTGCATCGCCACCCATACCACCACCACCGTACAGGTTCTGCTGCTTGTCTGTGTTCTATCCTACTCACCTCCATGGCAACATTTACTTTTCTCGAGGTTGTTCGTGCTGCTGGGCACAGGATGCACTTGGGGCTCGTGCCCGGGGGTGAGCAGGGCAGTGAAGCACTGTGCACTCTTTCCCTCTAGACACATGGGTCACCTTTTGAGTTTTTCTAATTTCTCTTTTGTAGATATATTTTCTTGTCTTCACTTTAAAGTTTGCCTGTGTCCCCGTGCATCCGTTATTGTGTGTGACTGGGATGCACAGAGTGAGACGTAGCAGTCGACGTCTTGGGGCACTCGTATGTCTTTACGTGTGGAGACCATTGTCCATGCGTTGAAGTTCTGCAGCCGTGGTTATGACTGTGTACAATCGGCCTAGAGGGAGTGGATTTAACCGACGGTGTCGCTCCCGGCCTGTGCACCTTGTGACTATAGTCACCTTTTAAAGAAGCCACGCGGTGAAAGTGATGTCACAGACAGTGCTCTAAATGCCTTTTGTGAACAGCGGCGAATCGTTTCCTGCGGCGTTTATATGGTTTCGGGTCGGCTCAGTACTGATACGCTGATACGCCGTCTCCCTCCTTGTCCAGACGGAATGAGGTACTTGGTTTTCGAATTGTGTCTGCAGGGATGTCATTGGGAGATAACAGAATGGATGGGGGGGGGGGGTGCGCCGTAGCTGCTCAGCCCTGAGCGGGCTATAAACCGCTCCACTGGGCCACACACGCTCGCGTCTGGCCGCTAAGCGTGGTAGGCCTGCGGCACCGGAGCCCAGCCACCCGGGAACTGCTGATCCTGGCAGATTTCTATTTCCTCCTCCTCGCTGAGCCGGCGAAGACGAGGCAGCCGGGATTCGCGTTCGCCTCCGCAGATGGATCGCGCGGCCGACTAGGTGGCCGATTGGCTGGCCACCAGCACGCGTCCATTCCCCGTGAAGCGGACTTCAGAGGTAAGAAGATATGTAACACATGCTCCTCAGTGGCAGGATCTGCTCATAATAGCAGGGGATGCAGGGAGGAAGGGAAGCCGCTCACGCTCTCAGACGCTCCTGAGTCACCGTGACAGTCGGCTGCTCGCTGTTGGTTATTTTTCTGGCCCTTAAGTCAGTTTTTAACTGTTATTCAGCTGGCTCTTCTATAGGGCCACTTTCACTCAGCTTGTTCTGCTTATCACGGCTTTTCCTGAGATTTTACCCGGCGGCCTTCAGGTTACCAGTCTGTACCATGAGTCGCCGCCCTCCCTGCCACCTCGTGCGTCTCTTAACCCTCAGGTTGTGTTCATGTCATGCTCAACAATTTAGTGTTCCCGGTCTAGTTGGACCATTCCATTAAGACTCATCATAAAAATTGGAATAATATTTAAATGATCACAACTTGTTGTGTTAGATTTTTTTTTATCAACTTAAGTTCTTGTGAACATTACAAGTTTTGAATTTCTATTTGTTATTTATGGTCTGTATGCCTCATTGATCTGGCCTTATTCATCTTGAATTCGAGTTCTAAAAAACATAATTCCTGGATTATTTTGACTATAAGAAATAATCAGATGAAACGTAGGATACTGGTTATCACAGACTACTTTAGTCAAAGGTACCAAAGACATTT
>JAODKM010000025.1:10533266-10555361 GCA_026780845.1 Petrocephalus sullivani
CGAATCCCTGTGCAGCCATGTTCCGTGTGACAGCAGTCTGCTCAGGTGTGCTTAGAGCAGAGAGGAGGACCGGGGCCAGGCTGTGGACCGGAGAATCCCTGTGCAGCCATGTTCCGTGTAACAGCAGTCTGCTCAGGTGTGCTTAGAGCAGAGAGGAAGACCGGGGCCAGGCTGTGGACCGGCGAATCCCTGTGCAGCCATGTTCCGTGTGACAGCAGTCTGCTCAGGTGTGCTTAGAGCAGAGAGGAGGACCGGGGCCGGGATGAGGACCGGCGAATCCCTGTGCAGCCATATTCCGTGTGACAGCAGTCTGCTCAGGTGTGCTTAGAGCAGGGAGGAGGACCGGGGCCGGGATGAGGACCGGCGAATCCCTGTGCGGGAAACAGCCCAATAAGCAGACGCCTTCCTTTCAGTGCCGGCGAATCCCTGTGCGGGAAACAGCCCAATAAGCAAACGCCTTCCTTTCAGTGCCGGCGAATCCCTGTGCATCTGCTCCCCGCATCGCGTGGCTCCGCATTCATCTCTTACTCAGATTGCTCGACAAGTAGCGGTTTAATTTCCACGCATACAGAAAAGGGTCTATATTTAGGCTTGGGGCAGCTGTGGGTATCTTGGTGCTGTTAGATAAAGGCCTACAGCATAGAAAAGCCCCCCACCCGCCCAATGCTCTGCTTTTTCGGAGTGCTTTCCATGTTCTTTTATGCGGATAGCTGGCAGTTGCTTCTCTCGCCAGAGGCGTCTTCATTACCGCCCTTTAAGTGAAAGGATGCAAAGGCGTCTTAATTAACCTGTCGCGGTTTCGCTTGGTGGAGTGCATTCACTTGATGAGCTAGCGTTTGAGATTAAGGAAGCCCAGCCAGTATAAATGTGCACTGAAACATGCCTCCTTTGGATTGTTTTCTAACCCACTGCTCCGTATTCATTCCTTTGGAAGCTGCGATGTTAGCCGGATCTTTAGCATACAAATGCAGCGCGTTACTCGCTAATACGCTGAGTGTCTGTGCGTTTGTGTTTTTTTTAAGCAACTGGACTTCTGTTAAACAGAAATACACACACACACACCTCAGTGCAGAAGGAATGAGGAATTAATGTATGTTTCAGTAGACTCTCCCAGTGGTGGTATCTCCAGCACGGCTCAGGTGCCTGCAGATCTGTGGTCAGTGATCTGAACAGGTATGTTTACAGCTGAGCCTCAGTGAGAAGTGGAACAGGATACACGAGGACATGAACATCGCCACCGTGCACAGCTGTGGTCATGGTTACGCAACCTTATATTTCAGGGGTAGGAGGAAATGCCTCATGCTCTGCACTCTCTGCCCTCTGCCTGCAGATGGGATGGGTCGGGTCCTGGCGCAGGACGTGTATGCCAAAGACAACCTTCCCCCTTTCCCTGCCTCTGTCAAGGATGGCTATGCTGTCAGAGGTAAGGCCTCAGTGAACATTTTTTAGAAAGAATACAGTAAGATGCTCACCGCGTATGGCTTATTCCTGGAGGATGGAGGAAGTCTGCATGCCTTTTACATTTGCATGTGAAAAGGTCATGGAATCTTAACTTTACATGGTTTATTTTTATTTAAATAAGTAATGCTGCTGTGTTTTAAATATCACTATATACTTTAGTCGGTCCCTATTTGGGGTTAAACATGAATTTTCCGTATATTCTATGTGTTTTGGACAAAGACTGCAATGGTCATACATTTTTTACAAACTGTGAGCAAGCAATTACTATCTAACTAACTGATAATCTAGTTTATCTCTGAATAAAATTAAATTGAGCAGTGGTATCAAAATGATGTCCTTGTGGACACAGGGTGTCAGAGGGTATGATGGTTTTCACTTCAGCTGAGCTCTTAATTAATGGTTTTGTAGCTATGTATTGACAAAATTTAACCTTTTAAATAAAACAGTGTTAGGTTTTACTATGGTAAAGTAAGTCAAATTTCATAAAACCTTTACAAGTTATAGTTTTCTTAATGGGATATGTTATACTTGACTTGTAAAAAGAGAATCCTAACTAAAGATTTGACTAAATCAAGTTTAACGTAATTGAAAAATTATACAGAGCTGACAGCCAGCACTCGGTCTGATGTAATTTTAATTGTGCGATTCATTTAATCAAGAATACGTCAAAGCGATACAGAGCAGATGCCGGCATATCTACTGAGCCGCTTAAAGCTCACGTTTAAAATTCCTGGCCTCTGCTAAAACCGTGTTTGCAAGGAATATGCCAGTGACAGATGAGGCTGCCTTGATTTGATTAATCATCACGCACCGTAACATAGATATACAAATTTATATTGTTTTCGGTTTGAAATCAATATGTCTTAATGGTTATGTTTCAGCAAGGGTCTTGTCATGGTGATAATCAGCCCCTGCCAGAATCGCAAAATTCCCGCAGACAGAAAGTCATGGATCATGTCTCTGAAGGCGAGGCATTTCTGTCCAGTCCACCTCTGACAGCCTTCTTCCTCTCTCTGACAGCGGCTGACGGCCCAGGAGATCGATTCATCATCGGGGAGTCCCAGGCTGGAGAGCAGGTGACTCTCTCTCGGTTCAGATCTACTTAGACCCTTTGTTATTCCTTCTCATTTTTCCCCCTTTTCTTATAATATTTAACGTCCAGTTGGCCCCATGTGATGTCTGCCCTCAAACACACACGCATGCCTGTCGCTGTCTTCCGGACGCTCTGCCCCACGGGCCTCAACCCGGCCGCTTGACACGCTTTGAGGAGAATGTGGTAGCCTCCCCACACCCTACAGCTCCATGGCCAGCCGACAGACAGCATTCGTCCTTCTGGAGTGATAAGATAGAGAGGAACTCTGTCATCAGCCATACAGACTACAAGTCAGTTTATGCTATCCAGGCCTCCTAGGCCATAGATGAATGATGTGGTACAGCAGAGCCCAGACCCAGGTCCCTGCTGTGGGACACACCACGTTTACCCTATCAAGCACAGATCAAGCCTATACCCTATGGTATACAGCACTGGCTCAACTTACACCCTCTGGTATCAAACTCTGGTTACATCTACACCCTTTGATATCCACCCCTTTTCAGGCTGACACCCCCAGGGTCGTGCAGAGACTTTTTTTGAAGGATGGGTGCTCAGTTAAATTTAATGACTGGGGTTGGAGGGGGTTGTGGTTTGCTGAGTCAGTGATGGTCACTTGTCAAAAAGGGGGGCACTTAGACCCTCAAAAGGGAGGCACTGTCAGTCCTTTGGGCAGAAGGAGCAGCTGCTCTGGCCTTGCCGCTGCCCCTTGCATGTCCCTGTGACAGTGAGTGCAGATTCCTTGTGGTATTTCACTGTGAATCAGCCTACAGCCTCCTAAACTGAGCACTGGTGATACTAACACTGTCTGATATTGAACGCTAGTCAGGACTACAGCTTCTGGTATTGAACACTGGTCAATACTCCAGGGCGTAGGTTTGGTTTCGGCATTGGAATCAATTCAGCCCCAAGCCCCCACCCTCCTAAACACACACAACACCTCCACAATATTGGTCCCTACTCTCCATACCCAAAACGATGCCCTTATCAATACTACACCCTCTGAAAGTGAGCACTGGTGATGCCTACACCCTCTAGTACTGAAGCCTGGTGGTCTGCACCCTGTGGTATTTGATACTTATCTAGCATAATGTGATGTATCTGAAACACACCGTCTGCTGTAGTTACACCTCCGATTTACACCTCCGTACTTCAGCTCCCTCCGCAGCCGCCCGTTTCTGACGCCGATAACGCCTTTTTTGTCAGGGGGTGACACGTGACTCGCAGAGGTCTTCTGGCACATGTGTTATCTCAGATTCCAGCAGCATTGGGGGTTTTGTCTGAGTAGTAATTGCAATTGCCAAGTGTCTGCCTTCTATTCTTTTGGCTTTTTTCCTGACACTGGAGTCAGATAACCAGCTGGGCAGATAGTAATTAAGATGTAAAGGTAAAAAGTGCACAGAAGGTGTTAGCTGACTCTGTAGAGGACACTTCCTAGCATGCAGTCATGTAGAGCAGTTTTTCCCAACCCGGTCCTCGGGCACACACAGTCGGTCCACATTTTTGCTCCCTCCAAAGCCCCCTGCCAGACAGTCCACTTTCTTGCTACCCGGAGCTGGGAGGGAGCAAAACCGTGGACTGTCTGTGGGTCGCCAAAGGCCGGATTAGGAAACACTGCTGTAGAGTGTCCTGGCTTTAGGGGCTTCACGGTATAGAAGCACATTAAGGAACTCAGGCATAGGAGTTTCTCGTTTTTCAGGCCACATGGGACCGCATGGTCTCTCTGCCTTAGTTACAGCATGGCCACCGGCAGGAGCAGGATGAGCACACAGCCTCGGTGCCGGGTCAGCGCCTCCTTAATGAATGCATGCTCCATCAGGCTGGACAGCAGTTAGGCTCAAAAAGCCACCCTGCAAAGCTGTGCAAATGTTTCTGAAGGATTCAGGGGTTTGGAAAGCTTTAGTCATTTGTACTGGTAGACGTACTGAGTACAATAAGATGCCTACTTGTGTGTTTCCTGCAGACTGGGCAGTTCGACATAGGGTAACAAGACAGAACATACACTTAGTAACAGGACATAGGACAACACTTATAAATATGAATATGGAGATATGGATGGAGCTGGGAGATGCTTGCATAGACGCAGACAGTAGTGCAGTGGCATGTCAGCCGCGCGTGACGCAATGCGCCGATGTCTTACCCCGCAGCCCACCCACACGGTGATGCCGGGCCAGGTGATGCGGGTGACGACAGGGGCTCCCATCCCCTGCGGGGCCGATGCCGTCGTGCAGGTGGAGGACACGGAGCTCCTCCGCGAGTCTGAAGATGTGAGTGTGTCCCCCTCATTCTTCAACATACACCCACACTCCTCCTATATATCCCATATAGCCACGCTCCCCCTATATATCCCATATATCCATGCTCCTCCCATATATCCCATATATCCATGTTCCTCTCATATATCCCATATATCCATGCTCCTCCCATATATCCAATATATCCACGTTCCTCCTTTATATCCCATATATCCATGTTCCTCCCATATATCCCATGTATCCATGTTCCTCCCATATATCCCACAGATCCATGCTCCTCCGAGTTAGCTCAAGCAGTGTATGTTGTGTTGTTAAAAGTGTGTTTATGTTCTGGCACTTAGCTAACCTATTTGTCTGAGGTTCTGGGTGTGTCGGAGGGGCGTGGATACCCTGGCAGATTTAGGCAGCCCCAGCACTTGACAGGGGCTCTTCAATATGTAAAATTATATGTGAAACTGGGCTGGGAGCCCAAGGTAACATTTTGTCAAGGGGCCCAGAATTGCTAGGTACACCCCTACAAAGGTCACCATATTGAATCCTTGAAGTTTTTATGATCTTAGCACTACAAAGGTTTTGGGAAATGCAGCCCTGGACTAAGCCTATTATGATATATGGAATTCTCAGAATCAGAACATGGTTTTTAATAGAAAGAAATAGAAGTAGAAAGCCTTACTGTCATTGCACCGCAGTACAGCGAGCTAAACCGATCGATTGGAGTCTGTTGGGGTTCATTCGGGGCCTGACAGTATGGGGCATTATTGTGTATGGACAGGGTAGGGGTGGGTAGAGAAAGTGGGCTTGGAAGATGGGTGGCGATGCAGTTTCATGGAGGGGGGGGTGTCTGATGCTCTCGGATTTCAGGGGACAGAAGAGCTGGAGGTGCGGATCTTGGTACAAGCACGTCCAGGCCAGGACATCAGGTTGGTGTTTGCAATCTAGTATCCTGTGTCAGAGCCCCAGGCTCTAATGCCAATAACACCAGGGTTGGTCAGCTCACAGGAGTGAGATTTTCAATTCAAGACAAGTCTGCACACAAATACACGCGCATGTGCATGTATGTAACAGTTTTATTACCTTGCAAATAGTCTGTAGGGTTTGCAAACTACTTTTTTATTATTATTTTGTAGCTAAATTTAGGTTGTAATCAAATAATATAGATTTGCTTGCATGTTTTCTTGCGTGAGCATGAGGGTCTGAAAGCTGGACTGTCACGCCGGATTCGTGAGAGCTGGCAACCCTATAACACCCACCACTGCGTCCCACAGGCCCATTGGACACGACATCAAGCGCGGCGAGTGTGTCCTGGCCAAAGGCACTCACATGGGCCCGTCCGAGATCGGCCTGCTGGCCACCGTCGGCGTCACGGAAGTCGAAGTGCAGAAGTTTCCCGTGGTGGCCGTCATGTCCACCGGCAACGAGGTTCAGTCCAACGCGTCATGGGCATGACGGAGGCCGCCCATGTATTTGGTCATCCGGTTCTAATTGTGTGTCTATTTTCCTGCGATCCAGCTGCTAAACCCAGAGGACGACCTTCACCCAGGAAAAATCCGGGACAGCAACCGCTCCACCCTACTGGCCACCATACAGGAGCATGGCTACCCCACCATCAACCTGGGCATCGTCGGGGACAAGTATGGCCGTCGACCCCTCCCTCATATGGTGCCCCGCGCACAGATCAGAGGAGCGGTGCTGACCTGTCTCCCATCTGCCCCTGCAGCCCTGATGACCTCCTTAATGCCTTGAACGAGGGCATCAGTCGCGCTGATGTCATCATCACTTCAGGGGGTGTATCGATGGGCGAGAAGGCAAGTGTTGCTCCGCAGAGAGAGCTTCATGTCATGCTCTCGGACTCTATTTTTAGAGCTCAGTAGAGAAGTCAAAAGATTGAAAATCTGGTTACAAACAAAAAAAAAAGAACATGCTGAATAAACTTTAAAGTGAAAACATATACATATAAACATAAATTGCAGTGAAATTAAAGTGTAAGGATGTCTGTGTAAGTGAGGTGAAGGCTATTTCACAATAATTTACCCATTTATGCGTAGATGCAGAAATTAATGCAGATTCATGCAGAATGCGGCACCACTTTATAGTTTTGGCATGCAGTATAATTTTATTATGTGAAATATAAGGAATATGTTTATTTGTAATATACATTTTAATATAAAGTTAAGCAGGTGTTGTAGTGTAGACTACGTGAAAGTGTGAATACACTTCAGTTTACACTTAGTTTAGCACCTATGAAATTCACCTGTCCCATTCTACGTCAATAGAAATATGTGATGCGAATGTATGTACAACCTGAAAGCTCCTGTAGTTACTGTACGTAAACTGTTATATAATAGTGCCGAGTACGGCCTTTAGATTTCCGCAGACCGGTTTACGTATAAAAATTTCCACAGTGACGGCCAGGTGACCCCTGGATCAATCAGCAAGGTCATAAGTTTAAACGTTTCGATAACGGGACGTGTGAACTTAAGGGGTCGTAAATATTGAAAGTATAAGGTTTACTTTTGGAAATTAACCAACCCCTCCGCAATACAGCCAGCTCTCTGTGGCTCGGTGGAATCCTGGCCGCTGGCTGGGGCTGGGGAGCCACCAGTTTGGAGTTTAACACTTTCCCCCCCATCTCAACAGACATTTATCAAGATTTTAGATAACCCAACTTTCAACAAACGGCCTCCACCAGCTTCTGTTTGTGTAGATCTTTTTCTTTGGTCCTGCACCAAAATTTACTAGCAGGAAACTAACATTGAATGACAAAATCAGTATGTTTAACAATGTGAGCCTTCATTCCTCTGTTACATAAGATGTAATAAAGGGGGGGTGTGCACCCCTTTTGAAGGTTAAACATTTTCACATTGTGAATGACAGACTGTTTTTAATAAAGCATTTCTTGGAAATGGATGTAATTTCACAGAAATAATTTCTCGTTTTAAAAATGTGCGTCATTTCCATTGTTAAAGGGGCTTGTAGCCTTATGGTGCACGGTCGCCATCTAGTGGCTCTGTCTCTGCATTGCATTGGCTCATCAGGCTTTTCACTCTAATAGACACGATAATTTAATGACAGTCTGTCAGCACACTGTCTGCCTTAGACATTATCCAAATAACAAGGATGTGCACCATAGAGAATTACTCACTCAGGGTAGCGGCTGTCAGGATGTGAATGAGACAGCTCTGTCATGCTGAGGTGCCTCAAGTATAAACTCTCTCTTGTTCAATGCAGGACTACCTGAAACAAGTGCTGGACATAGACCTCCATGCCCAAATCCACTTTGGAAGGGTCTTTATGAAACCAGGGTAAGGTTTAGGGATTGATTTATGTATCTGATGAAGCAAGTCACTCCTTTAAAATATTAAAGAAACTGTAATGATGAATGGTCATCACCATTGATTTACTGACCGTTTGATCTCTCATGCCATGTATGGATGAGTGTAAGAAGTGTACTTTGGAATGGGACACCCTTCTGGATAGTATTGGCCTCACTGTGTCCTCCTGTCTGCTTACAGTCTCCCCACCACATTTGCCACCTTAGACATCGATGGTACCCGGAAACTCATCTTTGCACTGCCAGGTATGGGGGCCGGATGGGTACATCCAGCTATTCCTCAAATGGGTTCTATTCCAGTGATAGTGATAGTCCCGGCCGCGTAGGTGTGACCGTGTCTGTGCTAGTGACGTCACTTCAGCCTTTTATTCATCTTGAGGTAAACATTTTCAAACAACATTCTGTACTTTCTGTTTCAGAGACGTGTCTCGGTCCGGTGTGCGTTGTCAGACGCACACGCTTTGGTCATAAATGAATGTTGCATATACCGTTGTATTTGCAAATGGTTGCTAAACAATGAGTGGTTTTATGCGATTCTTCATTAATCCCTGTAGAGTAATTGTCTTTACGCCTACCCAAACTTGCTCTTATGAGACAGATGAGAGCAAGCTGGGAGGGGGGGGGGGGTTATAGCACAGTGTCCGCCAGCCTGCAGCGCCCCTGGGGCTGGGGGTTAACAGCCTTGCTTAGGCCCCCAACGACAGCATCAGTCTGCCACCCCTGGGATTCAAATCGGTGACCTTTCGATCCCTGGCACACAGTCCTATCCCACTGAGCCACACGCACATTAACGTGACAATGCGGGCATGACAGCACAAGGGCGTCCCAAAGCAAAGGCAGCCAGCCACCCATCACCTCGCTGAGCTTTAAGAAATCCCAGCTCAGGGGAAACGGCTCTGTGCAGCGGCTAATCTCTTCTCATGCTACCTGTCTCCCCTGGCAAATGAGCACACTTCACTGGACCTGCATTGTCTGCATCATGACATTTGCGAAGACGTAGCTCCCTTCGGCTGCTGAGCCGTGATGGAGAGTCTCAGGCGATCATGGATGCAGATCACGTGCATGACGTTTGCCCAAAGCAGAGGTGAATTCTCAGGTTGCCTCACGTGAGAGGGAGGCGGGAGTGGCTGCGGCTGCCGTGTGATTGGCTACCCACTTCCAAGTGGCGTTGACCAGACTGACCCCGTGCTACAGCAATCTGTGTTAATATCCCTCAGCCGCACGCCTCATCTTTCAAACGAGACGTCGGCTTCCCTCTTGACTGATCCACTCCTGCGCGTCAGGCCACCGAAAGCACAGTGCCACGTCGCACGGTGCCGTGTCGCATGCCGCGGTCGTCCCACCATCTCACAGTCGCTGTCATACCGATTCACAAGCACGTGAAAAGACATTCTTAAATATGGTTAATATTTTTTTCAAAAGCATAATTCCTTTACAAGATTTTTCTTTCAAGAGACACTAGTGCTGTGCTACCCACTACTAGCTGAGTCTTGGTTAATAAAATCAGCTCTTCTCATAGTATCACTGTTCCTGCAGTTGTGGCCTTTTAGGAAAGTGCACTTTTCGGTCCCAAACTGTTTGACACCTGGGCCCCAAACCAACTCACCCCCGTTCATCCATGGGCTGGAGCCCGCAGCTGTGGTGACTACCTCTCTGGCTAATTAGACCTTTAGAGACACAGGGTTGACTCTTATCAAGCCTACACCGGTAGGTGACCATTCCCCCGGTAGCAAGCTGGTCAGACAGCCTGCCCTGTGTGGACGCAGGTAGCTTACATCACCCTCCTAACCATCCATGCCCCCTGGGCAGCCAAGGAATATGGTAATGGGCTGAGCTTGAATGGGCTGTCTTCCTTCCAAACATTTCATCTAAGGACTCAAGAGCAGGTTCAAATCAATAAGAATCAATTTGATGATAAAACATCTTTTCTGCCAGCCTTTTCTGTTGTCTGCGAGAGGTTTTTGACAGATGTTCCCCCTCAGGGGTGCGTGACATCCCAGGCTGTCACGCCATGGTCCTTGTTGCCTTGTCGGTGGCTGTGACAGGAACACTCACTGACATCATGTCATACGAGGGCTGTCTCTGGTTCTGTGGATCATGGCTACCTGTCAGAGAGTCTCCTTCATGCCTGGTCTGAAGCACCATGTGCATGCCCCCCCCCCCCAGTTATGCCTACTCAGCACTCTCTTAGCCATCCCTGAGACCACGAGCAGATACAGGGGTGCCTGTGTGACACTTTTCTCCGCCCTTTCACTGTGGGTAGCGACCGCAGAACTTAATGATATGGAAGGTAACCTGAAATCCCAGGGGGCTGGTAACTAACACTAGGAGTATTATTAAAGCTGAGCCCTTCACCTAAGTCACTCGAGTGTAAGATCTAGCTCTATGAACAACAACAAAGATATTAGAGTAGTAGTAGTACTACTACTATACTATGATGTATAATAGTAATAATATTGTGTGCAGTTTGTACACAGCACTTGCCATATCCTTCCCCGTTTCGTTTTACAGTTACCCCTCCAGATTCATGAATGTGACATTCACTGTTGGCCATGAACTATCAAATTTGAATATTTCAGGATAACAGGAAGGCAAAAAATATATAAACAATACCAAATACAATTTGGTAATATATACATATACATTTATTGTATATTACACTAATATATAAATGTATATAGTATTATTTAATATTTGATAGCTTATGTGCATACTATATATTTAATATTAAAATGGCTTGGGTACGCCACACATCTTTGTCTCGGTAACCAGCCTCACTTACGTTACATTCGCCGTCTTTGTGACCGTGGAAACTCGCGTTTCTCGCGGTAACTTTTATTTAAATTTTTCAGTGCCATTAATTTTGCATTTTTAATAATGGACCAAGTATTAGTCATGAATTTTCACATTCTCTTGGGTCTTCTGCCCCTAACCCTCACAGATGTGAAGGGGTGACTGTTTTGTTTTGAGAAATATTGTTTCAGGCCAAGCTGTCCGCATCCATACCAACAGTGCTGTTTTTTCTCTCTCTTCCTCTTGCATGTACATTCGCAGGTAACCCTGTGTCTGCTGTTGTGACCTGTAACCTCTTTGTCATTCCTGCCCTAAGGAAGATGCAGGGAATTCTAGATCCCCGGCCCACCATCATCAAAGCCAGGGTACGCATGGGATACATCAAAGGCATTTTCTCGTTTCCTTTTTAAGAGCACGTGACCATTAGTGGGTGTCTTTGTCTGTGCCTGTGTGTGTGTGTGTGTGTGTGTGTGCCTTGGGCTTTGCAGCTGTCCTGTGATGTGAAGCTGGATCCCCGGCCAGAGTACCATCGCTGCATCCTGACCTGGCACCACCAAGAGCCTCTTCCGTGGGCACAGAGCACAGGTACACATGGTCCACGCTCCAGCTCGGGCATAGCGATTAAGAACTTTACCCCGCAGCATTTCCATTGCCATTTTGGGGTGGGCATTTGGGTCTGTTGGTTAGGCCACCCGTGTTTCGAATTGTGTCAGCGGTCATGGGGAGGGGTCCCCTGGTGGGCAGGGGCTCTGCCCATCAGTAGCTACGCCCCTGAATTTGTCTAGACCTGAGAGGACACTTATGCAATGCGGCTAAATTCTGTGGGTTTAGTAGATGTCCAGCTGAGAAAGACGAACAAGTGTAAACCTGCAATCTTAGGGTAAAAAATAACAGCTATTGTAAGCAGATATAATAACAGTAATATTTATAATAAAATATAATTAACACTTCATATAAGAGACCAAAATAAGCCTCTCAGAGCTCAGTTATGACTGGAACTTTGAACACCTTCATCCTCATCGAAGAACTGTGGAGGAAAAAAACTACTAACCCCTTCTCTGCCTCTCCCCACCCCTCACCCCCCCCCCCCCCCGCAACAGGAAACCAGGTGAGCAGTCGACTGATGAGCATGCGCAGTGCCAACGGGCTCCTGATGTTACCCCCCAAGACAGAGCAGTATGTGGAACTGCACAAAGGCGAGGTCGTGGATGTCATGGTCATCGGCCGACTATGATGGTGCCCCGGGAAGGCGGAGGCACATCGGCCGACTATGATGGTGCCCCGGGAAGGCGGAGCCACACAGGGAAAGGCGCGAGGGAGGGAGGGAGGCAGGGAGGGAGTGTTTTACGGTGCATGTCCACATATCATTATTCTGTAATATGCAACGGCACAGCTGGTTTTTATTGGTTTCGATAAAATTGATCAAATATAATCAAGGTGAACATTAAATTAGTGAAATCATGGGAGAAAAAAAAAAGGAATTTAAAAACTTAATTGTATTTCACACAAAGGAAATATATTAACTTTTAAAGTAAGGAATTATAAGAAGATAAGAGATTTATTCTGTAATATATTATTATAATTATTATGATTACTATCATCATATTAAGGCAACTTTTTCTCTTTCATTGCAATTGCTTTGTGTGTTCTAGACCTTATATAGCAGTAGCATTTAAAAGGAAGCTATGAGAGACTGCCAGGTTAAAAGGTTACTTTCTCACCGTCAAAAATGAAAAGGAGAATATGACAAAGGCCAAACCTATGGTGCTCTGGCAGAGGAGGGTGCTTTCCGCTCCCCGTAGGTGTGTTTGGGTGATTCCGCTATATTCCCCTTATTAGTATGCTTCATAACTGCTTCCGAGAGCGCTTTGCTTGTCGTTTATCTTGTGAGTCGTGTTTATGTGCACAGTGCCAAAAGTGTGGGCGGGGGGGGGGGGGGGGCAGGGCACCAGCTCGCCCCCACCCACAAGCCGGACTAAACCTGGAAACTTCCGTACCGCCACTGGGGTTGGTACGTCCCCACCTCATAGAGGCAAAGCAACTGGAAAGCGACCTTTTATTTAACTTTAAAAGGAGAACACGGCATCTTTACATGCTGCCAGCCTTTTTAACCAACTACAAAAAAATGTACAGGGAAAAAAAATGAAAAAGAATGATATTGTACAGACATAAGTGACCAGCACTCCTGAACAATTACTAAGCAATGAGGAGATATCAAACAACTGTACTATACATTTTCTGTAATGATATTCAAAGTGATTAAATAATATTCAATTCTTGATGACTATGTAAAATATTCCTCGCTGGTTTTCTTTTTTAAATGAATATAAATAAACGTGAAATAAAGTTTTTTTTTTCTTGAACAAATAGTGTTAATTTCTTTCTGCATACCATGGCAGTGGCAATGATGCTGCATTTATGAATTCTCTAGAGTTGTCCTCAAACAATTGTAGAAAGTTCATCTTCTGTACATTTCACTGAGATTCAGGTAACATTTACATTTATATTTAGATGTAGAAAACAAAAATGACCATATTATTTACATACTTTGTGATTTATTTGCGAAGACAATATATACACTTTAAATATATTATTTGTCCATTTATAGATCAGCTGGTCACTATTAAAATATTGCCATGAAACTTTAAAAAATTACCTTTCTGGAGACACTGATCACTCATGTGTACAGGTTTCTCTATTAGACCTGTTGTGAGGACAATTCATATCATTTTCAAGTATTTTCGCTTTTAGATAGGTAGAATTTGACATTAATGTAAACTAAAAATCATATACATTATACTGGCAAAAGTACTGGGACACCTGCTTTACACACACACAAACTTTAATGGCATCCCATTCTTAATACATAGGCTTTAATATGGAGTTGGCCTACCCTTTGCAGCTATAACAGCTTCAACTCTGCTGGGAAGGCTTTTGAAAGGTTTATGGGTATGTTATGGGAATTTTTGACCATTCTTCAAGGAGTGTATTTGTGAGTTCAGACACTGATGGTGGATGAGAAGATCTGGCTCGTAGTCTCCACCCTAATTCATCCCAAAGGTGTTCTATTAGGTTGAAGTCAGGGCTTGGTGCAGGCCAGTCAAGTTCCTTCACACCAAACTCGCTCATCCATGTCGTCATAGACCTTGCTTTGTGCACTGGTGTGCAGTCATGTTGGAACCGGAAGGGGCCATCCCCAAACTCTTCCCAAAAAGCTGGGAGCATGAAATTGTCCAAAATTGCTCTGTATGCTGAAGCATTAAGAGTTCATTTCACTGGAACTAAGGGGTCAAGGCCAATCCCTGAAAAACAACTTCACACCTAATCCCCCCCTCCACCAAACTTTACATTTGGCACAATGCAGTCAGGCAAGTACCATTCTCCCGGTAACCGCCAAACCCAGACTCGTCCATCGAATTGCCAGATAGAGAAGGGGGATTCGTCACTCCAGAGGATGCATCTCCAATGCTCTAAAGTCTGTGCTCTAGAGTCCAGTGTGCACCACTGCATCCGATGCTTTGCATTGCCCTTGGTGATGTAGGGCTTGGATGCAGCTGCTCAGCTATGGAAACCCATTCCATGAAGCTCTCTATGCACTGTTCTTGAGATAATCTGAAGGCCACATGAAGTTTGGAGGTCTGTAGCTACTGACTCTGCAGAAAGTTGGTGACTTATGCACACTGTGCGCCTCAGTATGCACTGTCCCCGCTCTGTGATTTTACATAGCCTACCACTTCCTGGCTGAGTTGCTGTTATTCCCAATTGCTTCCACCTTTGTTATAATACCACTAACAATTGACCGTGGAATATTTAGTAATGAGTAAATTTCACGAATGGACTTGTTGCACAGGTGGCATCCCATCACGGTACCATGCTTGAATTCGTGCGCTCCTGAGAGCAACCCATTCTTTCACAAATGTTTGTAGAAGCAGTCTGCATGCCTAGGTGCTTGGTTTTATACACCTGTGGCCATGGGAGCAATTGGAACACCTGAATTCAATGATTTGGAGGGGCGTCCCAATACTTTTGGCAATATGGTGTATAATAACTTGTTGCACATCTCACATTACAGAGACTAGACTTGGCCTCTTACCGTATTGACTCATCATCAGGGTCCTCAAAAGAATTTGAAGCAGTTTTAACATATGGATAACGTGTTTTTAACTAGTTTTTAACTACTATGCTTGTATGACTAATCATACACCATATTATATGTGCAATTGGCAAATATCTATATAATTTAACACTTCGGGTTTTCATGATTTGGAAATATTTTTATTTTCAATTCATGTTTTTGTCAATTGATCATAGTGTGTTTTATTAACTAAATGTGTGTTTTATTTTTTATCATTAAAATGTTAATCTGACAGTCTGGTCAGGTTACGCGCGAGAAGCTTGCGCTTAACACATCGGTCTACAGTATATACGATACCCTCTTCGGGACAAAGGCACTTCAAATGCACGGATGTAAAGAAAGCTATCATTGGACAAGCGGACTAGGTGTATCAATCCCTGTATTGTAAAGCTGCCCAATCAACAGTGGCGTCTCACGATGTAGGGAGGCGCTATGGAGTCGGCCTGTAGAAAACTGGACTGCGGACTATCCTCTTTACTCTAGTCGGAGCGCTCGGACAGGAGTGGGAACGCGCTGTTACTAACTTGTATCGGTTTATTTTATATTTTTCTCTGGAAAAGGCGACTGGGGGCGAAGTGTCCCCCTGGAAGTGCGCGCACTTGGAGCGACTCCCAGCGCCGGGTGAGTAGCTGGCTGCCGGCTGCCCTCCTTCCCGGCAGCTGTATTGTCGCAACAGGTTTTGCGCTCGGAGGAACTTGGACGTCGGCAGGCCCTCGGCTGCCCGAAGCCCGGAGCCCGGCGCCCGGCGCCCGGCTAAAGCCGCCCGCGGGATCCCGGGGAAACGGCCGGGCGGCTAAACTCCGCCGAAAAGCTGCCGTTTCGGGGGCGAGAGGAATACCCCCGCTTCGGCGGAGGCGCCCCGGATACAGCGGAGCGATGCGTGTCAGTCGGAGGTCCCGTACGCGGTGACGGGGGAGTGAGGCGGCCCGGACGCTCCTTTCGGGCTTTAAGGCGGCCCGAACGCTCCTTACATGTAACGTGCTGCATGTTAGGGGTTAGCTACCAGCCAGGGCTCACACACTAACTTCACAAAGCCTGCTGTACACGCATTACCATAACCTGTACCTGTACATTGTAATAACACGAGTAATATTATTTAATTATGCATTTCTTTAGGGTGTGCACTTATTTGCTGCTGCTTTTAAAGTTACTTTTAAAGTAACTTTTAATGTTATTGTCGTGTATTTGTTTTGCTGGCTTATGCTGTTGTTGTTATTGTTGTTATTATTATTATTATTATTGTTGTTGTTGTTATTGTTATTATGTTAAATGCATATGTGCGCGTTGGCACTGGAAGCCCGCAGAATGTGGCCACAGACCTCAGGTTCCTTAAGCTGTCAGATTTCTGCCCCGTTAGTGTCACACTTGTGTATGAGCAGCACTTAAATGCCCCCGATCGCGTTCCGCTATTACTTTTTAAAGGCCTTATTCCGTTTAAGTGCATTTTAATGCTTTATTTAGTCAGTTTGCACTTATTAATATTTGATGGCGCGGCGCGTCTGCGCCGGGGCCCCTGGGAGGCGCGCGCTTCTCGGCGAACCCGCGCCGGAAACGCGCGCTGCCCTTTAATAGCGCGTATAAGGCGCTACATTGTCTCCGGCCCCGAAACACAGGCCGGGATCCTCGGGCAGGGCTGCGGTACGTGCCGGAGGTCGGGGGGAGTGCGCCGGTGCCCCCCACCTGTGCCGGGCTGCAGGCGCTGCTTGCGCCCGCCTCCCTGCGCCCCGAAGCGGGCTGCCCAAGCCTCGCACGCCGGCCTGTCTGTGGGGAAGCCTAGTGACGGATCCCCCCGGGACGTTTCCCCTCCATCCCGTAACACTGACACGGGCTTTGCCAATGAAACGATGCGTTTTCTGCCATCTGATGGACTAATACCCCGAGTGTCTTTGTTCTTGTCGTGAATTTGAGCCTGGCGCGTTATATATAACGTGGTTTTGGAAAGAATCCCGGCTTAGTGTGCCTTCTGGCGGTGCTTAATATTGCATGTCCTGTCCCTGCCATGCTACTAATGATGATTTTATTTTATTTTTCCCTGAGCACATTTTACTCTTAAATTCATTTAAAATTTGGGTGCCGATGCATGAATTGTAATACTTGGGCATTGTTAGATGAAATACTTTATAAAACGGAGTGTAGGTCAGAACTGGTACAAAGATGGGAACACTTGCCAGTGTGTACCTGCTGCTTAGTTGGGTCACGTCTTGGGCCATTCTGCTTGGGTCTTGTTTTTATATAGCCTCAACGGTCGGATTAGGTTACACGAACACTGATCTGAAAGCTTCCTGGAAGCCTTTTTTATTTTTTTTTTAATTGGTATCTGTGAGTGAATCGGAGGATCTGGCTCAGTGTAAAGTATCTAGATCCTGTATGATACTTGGTTTAATGTCAAATGTCAAACTCGCATCACCAGTGTGCAGATACCAGTCTCTGTGAGCTACCTGTTTTCCCAGAGTACTCAGTGATCACTCATCTCAGGAATGCTCATTGGAGTTTTTTCCTGGCTACCTCATTTGAAGAAACTCCCTTGTGCTGTCTGGTGTTAGCACGTGTACGTTGCCTTTCATAAAGGCTTCGCATTCCTGGCTCTCAGCTTAACTGTGTCTTGTGCCCCTGTGGCTGTGTTGGGTCTGCAGAGAGTGCGAGGTGAGGACAGAGGCCTTTGGCATGTCTGCACTGATGGGCACTGATGGGCCGAGCCAAAGGGCACAGAAGTACTTCTGTCCCAGAGCCAGCGGGCTGCCCAGACAAGAACTACCTCTATGCTGTCCAAACTTCAGCTCCTGTATGAAAACTGAAAGAAATTCTGGCTACTGTAATAATCAGATTTTTGTTTACTGTATTAAATATAACACTGTCCCTTTGCCAGTCTTGTTCTTTTTGATGCCATGCACCATTTGCTGTGGTGTTAAATAGAAAATCAGTTAATACTGAGTTTTGCTACAGCACCAAAAATATGGCCAGCCTTCTGTATTCCCAGCCCTGAACAACAAATTTTTGATGTTACAGTTAATAGTGGAATGTGCCAATATGTGTATATTGCCTTTGTGATTGGCACAATACATATTAAGATGTGTGTGTGTGGTCCTGCTATTTCATCATCTAACGTTTAAGTATATGTAATTAAATCCACTAGATTTCTGTGTAACATAAGGGAATTTTAGATTTACTCTGTTCAGAAGTATGAACTGTTTGTTGTAGGCAGCAGATTTGCATCATATATAAGCAATGCTATTGATATAAGTTGAAGCATTGATTCCTTTTAAAAAACGTTTTATTTTCTTTAGCCTTAACCTGTAGGAAGAAGGCAATGAGTATCCTGCAAAGTATAAAAATGACTCATGACTGTTAATCATGTAAATGATTAAAGCAAAGCATGATTTCCTTTTTTCCCAAAGGATATTCAAAACCAAATGGTACATTCATGATCTGGGGAAAAAATATTTTACAAAAACAATGACTATAGCAGTCCTGTGAAAGCTTTATCCCCCCCCCCCCCATTTTATAACGGATGCTACCACATTCACTTGCTCATGTCATTGTTTGCAATCAGATGCAGGTGGCACGGTGCACACAAGCGTGCGCTGAGCGAGGGGGAATAGCTTTCCTGCTTTGCCTTTGTGATGGATTATGACGGGAATGGGTGGGGACCCCATACACTTAGAGCGTTTCTCGCTGAGGTGGAGACCTGACAGCTAATCATTCAAATCACTGAAGTTCCAGCCCTGTGGAATTCTTGCCTAAATAATCAGAACAGGGCAGGATGATTTACTTCTGTGTTTATGAGTATGATTGTGAAATGCAGGAAGGGATGGAAGTTTTGGGGGAGGGCTAAGGTAAAGGTAAAACCCCATCTGCACACCTCTAAGTAATTTTTAAGGGTATAAAGTAAGTTTACTGTGAGTGTGTAGAGAGAATGCTGTATCGTTTGGGGCTTGAATCAGAAAGCAAGATTTGTTTGTTAGGTAGATTTGTTTGATTTAAGGCACCCCAGTTCAAATGGATTTTAAGTTCATTTACTTATATTTCACCCAGGCTGCCTTAAATCCAATAACTTATCCTGCTAACTCAAAATTCCAGCTTTGTGGTACAGGCCCTTGCTCGTGTAATTTAGAGTAAACCATTTATTTGTTTTGTTGTGTTTTGTTTGTTTACCTGTCCCACTGATCAAATATTCCCAGTTTCCTCCTCTAGTAATTGGTTTGCTGCACCAAAGGAGCCAGTTTTTTTCTCCACAGTGACTTATTCACTATGACTTTTTGGGAAATGGGTTAAGAAAAGGCTTTTTTTTTGTTGTTGTTCCTTTATAGTGGGAGGGAGGGAGAGTCACAAAATAAATGTATGGAACTGAGAACATTTCAGAGGTATTTGCTTGTCCTTGGAGCTGACATCCTGCTGAGAGCTTATCAAAGTTTAACACCTAGTGCGGGTGACCAGTTCACCTGAATGCAAATGGGATTTGTCTTAAAGGCAAAAACAGGAGGCAGGATGCAGGCTGAATGCAAAAAAAGTGAACGCAAGGGAGTTTAGCACAAGAAGGGCATCTCGCATATTTCCAAGTATAAAGACTATCTGGAGAAGTATTGGACACAAATTATGGCACATTTAGTAGTCACAGCTTACTAGCGGGAGTCTGGGGAAAATTGTTGAATGGGGACAGTTGTTTGAAGGGAATCTGTAATCTTAGTGACCATAACGTAGATTCCCCCAATTACCACTGATCTTTAGCAAACTATTTCAACTTCAAAAGGGGAGAACTTTTTTTTTTTCCCCCTGTCTCTCTCTCTAATATATATTATATTATACAAATGACAATCAGGAAAATTTTAAATGATTGTCCATGGTGTTCCCTGTATATGCCATCAGGGTTACAAATAAGTGACGTTTGTCAGTATGCGTTCCTCTCAAAGTGCAGGTCTTAAGGCTGTGCATTGCAGCATGCAGGAAGTTTTTGGATCCTTTAATGTAAATGTTACGTTTTACTACTTGGCATCAAAAGCAGCCGACGGTGGTGAATTAAGCCCCCGACTCATTTACGCAGACAGTATTACAGCTGTCCGTCCATGAAGTTCAGTGAATTGGGGGCCAGGGGGGAAGTTAATCGTTAACTTTCTCAGCTGCCCTGCATACTTATGCTGAGAATTAGGTTCCTTGGAAAAACCGCAAGGTTAATGTTGTAACGTCTCTTCCCATATCCAGTGCTGTGATATAAAGTGGTGGCACTGGCTTGTTTGTTATGAAATCTCATTTGGGGTCAGCAGTGCTCACTGGCAAGGGGGGGATGCACTTCTAACTCTTCACCTGGTTAAACTCTTTGCTGAATGTGTAGCCAGTGCAAAATGGGTGTAACAGTACATCTTCTGCCTCACATCTAACGGGCCTAACATCTGAAAGACGACATCAAAGATGCTTAGAGGAAGTTTAGCCTACTTCTGTGGGGAAGGGATTTCTGCACTGAAGATTAAAGACTTCACAGCCTTTCTGACTTGTTTCCTATTTAACTCCAGCTCCTTTAAAGATACTAACTTGGCTGGCTGTCGGCCACCCATCAAGGTCAAGGTGTGTAGATGAGTACATTGGAGTGATCATGCAAAAAGATTAGAGCAGCCCGTCCTAGAACTTAAGTTCCTGGCTGTCTGGCATGGCATTTTGCCCTGGCCCCACTCTGTTTCATCTGTCTATTCTCTGTTGGTACAATGGCCTCCCAGGGTCAGTATTGTTAATTTCTTATCTCTGCTTGTTTTTCCCAGACTGATGATAACTCTTCCCTCCCCCCCCCCCCTCCTTTTCTCCTTTTTTTCTTTCCTCTCGCTTTCTTTTTCTTTCTTTCGCTTTCCGTCCTCCTGCTCCCCCTCTCGCCGACCTGTCCTGTCGGCGTTGGTACGGGCATCTCCGCTTACACGTGACAGTGGAAGTTTCGGCCTGACGGTTTGCAGGGTTGGAATGTTAAGTCGGCAGCGTGGAGCCGATTGGAGGTGATTTAAAAAAAAAAAAAAAAAAAAAAAAAATCAGAACCTGTTTGTCTTCCATGGTGACTCATTCACCTCCCTCACTGATTGCATTTCAAAGCTGCAAGGCTTTTTTTTTTTTGTGTTATCAAGCCTTTGTTTTATTAGTTGGGAAGTCACCACAGACTAAAATATGAAATTTAACCATGAAGATATGGGGATATATTGTATTGTTTTACATCACTAGCAATATACAACACTAGCAGAGAAAATGGGAAATTAACACTGTAATTAACATTTGAAATTGTAAATTTTTAGTAACTTGTAATATCAAACTTCCTCAGAAAGGTCCGAACATACCTAAACCTGTTTAATAATGGCCATCCTTCTGATAAATGGTACATGAACATAAATGACGGACACTGTCATTATTGCCACTTTAAATTCTGGGCATTTCGTTAGCAAGGACAGCTCATAATAAATTTATTGAGCTCTGTAAATACAACCAGGTCAAGCAAAAGTGTGGAACCACCCATGTATTTTTAAGAATCCTATTTTTGGACTAACTTAACCCATGCCATTTTGAATTAGACCTACAAGTGCTAGGAGAGTTACGCATCACCACCCCTCTGTGGACAATGTTGAATGTGGCCATCTTGAACTCGGCTCAGGGATGAGGTTATGTGACCACTCTAACATGTTTAAAATATCTATAGACATTCTCTAGTGGGGTCAGATCTTTATTGGTTGCGAAGGTTGAGCTGTCATAGTGCAGACATTAAGCAATGCTGAATGTGATGCCATGCATAAACCGAATACCGAATGTGTTGAGTCTTCTGTCCATTTTAAGCTAGGTACAGCCACAGAACATTGATCCGGGTCAGGCACAAGCCTCAGTGATGTCAAAGTGAACTTTATCAGCATCTCACTACGTACCAGTATACAGATCATGAACACTGAACTCTTCTCATTCACCACACTCATGCAACCCCCCCCCCCCCCCCCCCCCCCACCCCCCACCCCCACCCACACCCCCCCCTTCCTCCCCCCTTCTCCCCCCCCTCCCTTCCCCCCCTTCTCTCCTT